>BRXY01000209.1:0-10906 GCA_030267945.1 Triparma strigata
AACCCTAACCCTAACCCTAACCCTAACCCTAACCCTAACCCTAACCCTAACCCTAACCCTAACCCTAACAGACCAGTCATGTTTTGAAGAAAATGAAGACAATTTTATTATATAAACCCCACTAATTATCATTACAAAGCCATCTGAGCTTCTCGCACCTTCTCCGCCTGCGCCTCCAAATCGCTCAACTCCTGCCTGGCCTTGTCAACGACCTCGGCCGGGGCCTTATCGGCAAATCCCTTGCCGTTCAATCTCTTGCTCAGCTTTTCAATTTCCTTGTCCAGCTTTTCTGCCTGCTTCGTCAACCTTGCCTTCTCCTTCTCCGCGTCCACCAGCCCGGCCTTGGGGATGTAGATCTCCGTGCCGCCCTCTCCGACAAGCTGCACGTTATCGGCCTCCCCCCTCGCCGCCTCGGCCTCTGCGCTCCCGGCTCCCACGACCGTGACTCCCTCCGGGTCCATGCGCGCCAGCAAAACTATCGATGCGATCTCATCCCTCACCATGTCCACCATCCCTTCCGCCACGACGATGGTTGCGGGGATCTTCTTCCCCTGCTCTACGTTGAACTCGGCCCTAGCGTTCCTTATGCTCTTGACCAAACTCTGGAAGACCTCGAACTGGGCCTCGGATTCGTCGTCCCTCACGAGCGTCTCGCCCTCGAGCATCGGCCAATCGGCGAGGGAAATTGAGTGGGGGGTGGACGGGTTGGCGGGAGGCTGGCGAGGCAGCTGGTGCCAGAGGGCCTCGGTCACGAAGGGCATGTAGGGGTGGAGCACTCGCAGGGCCCTGTCGAATACGTAAACGATGACCTTCTTGGAAGCCATGGCGACCTCCGGGTCGGTTCCTCCTAGCCCGGGGTAGAATCGGGTCTTGCTCATCTCGAGGTACCAGTCTGCGAGGTCATCGCGTAAGAACTCGTAGACCTTGGATCCGGCCTGTCCGAGCTGGTAGTTCTCGATGTCGCAGGTGACGGACTCGACCAGTTTGTGGCACTTTGTTACGATCCATTTCTCAGGCACGGCAAGTTTTGAGAACTGTGGCGAGCGTGAAGATTGGGTTAGACTATGTATATGTAGTCACCGAGGAGCACGGTATTTGATCTGAGACGCTATTCCCGCCCCGCTCGTCGCATTTCGTTCCCTCTGCAGCTTCTCACCTCCTCGGCCGTCATTGGGCCCTTCACTCCGTAAGTGCTGTCGTAGGCATCGCCCTTGTCCTCCTTCAAGGCGTTGTCCACCACGAACTTGGCAATGTTCCACAGCTTGTTGCCGAACATTCTGTTGGCCTCGATCTTGTCCATGTTGAGCGGGATGTCCTGGCCAGGGGTGACACCAGTGACGAGGGAATAGCGAAGGGAGTCGGCGCCGTACTTGTCCACGGTCTCCAACGGATCGATGACGTTCCCCTTGGTCTTGCTCATCTTAGTGTTGTCAGCGGCACGCACCAGCCCGTGCATGTACACGACGTTGAAGGGAATCTTGTCCGTGAGCTCCATGCCCATCATGACCATGCGAGCCACCCAGAAGAAGAGGATGTCGTACCCCGTCTCGAGGCAGGCGTCCGTGGGTTGGGTGTAGAAGCGGGCGAGATCCGACTGGGCGCCGGCGTTCTCCTGCTGTGGCCAACCGACCGTGGCGAAGGGCCAAAGGCCGGAGCTGAACCACGTGTCGAGGACGTCGTCCTCCTGCTTCAAGGTGGCGTCGGGGAAGCCCTTCTCTGCGGCAAAGGTCTGCGACGAGAGTGAAGCGAACGTGAAAATTGGGTTAGATACTTCCTTGCAGCGCGTCCTCGCGGCTTCTCCCTCACCTTGGCCTCCTCCATGTTCCTCGCCACCACGAAGTTGTCCTCGGCCCCGTTGATGTAATACACCGGGATGCGGTGACCCCACCAAAGCTGACGCGAGATGCACCAGTCGTGGATGTCCTCGAGCCAGTTGTACCACACCTTTTCGAACCTCGACGGGATGATCTTGATGTCCCCGTCCTTGACGGCGTTCAACGCCTTCTCTCCCATGCCCTTGGTCTTGACGAACCACTGGCTGGAGACCATCGGCTCTATGACTTCGCCGCCCCTCTGGGAGCGAGGGACCCTCTGCTGGTGGTCCTCTGCCTTGATGGCGAGGTCGGTCGCCTCCATATCTTCCCAGATCTGCGACACGACATGACAAAACGAACGAGTGTTAGTAATTGTTGTTTTTTGGGCGTTCTCTCTCTCTCTCTCTCTTTCTCTCTTCTTACCTTCTGCCTCGCCTCGAACCTGTCAAGGTTCTGGTACTGCGCGGGCACGTTGCCGTTCATGGTGGCGTCCTTGTTCATGATGTTGACGATTTCTAGTTCGTGCCTCTTTCCAATGGTGTAATCGTTGGGGTCGTGGCCAGGAGTGATTTTGAGGGCGCCAGTGCCGAACTCGCGGTCGACGTAGTCGTCGGCGATGACGGGAATGGTGCGGTCCATGGTCGGAACCTTGACGCGCTTCCCGACGAGGTGCTTGAACCTGCTGTCCTCCGGGTGGACGCAGACGGCGGTGTCGCCCCAGATAGTTTCGGGTCTGGTCGTAGCCACGGGCAGGAACTCGTCGCTCCCCTCGAGGACGTACTTGAAGTAGTAGAGCTTTCCCATCTGAGGAGCGAGCCGAGGAGCGAGCCGAGGAGTGAAGGGACGAGTAAGAATATTAGCAGTGCAGAGGTCCCAGACGTCATGTTGGGGTACACTCTCACCTCTTCCGAGTAGTCCACTTCGAGATCGGAGACAGCGGTCTTCAGCTGCGGAGCCCAGTTCACTATGTACTCTCCCCTGTACACGAGGCCCTGCGTTCGGAGCAAAGCGACGAGTCAGAATAAAGCCCCCATGAAACAATCACGTAGCGCTGATAGCGGCGCTAATCCCCTTACCTTCTCGTGAAGCCTGACAAAGGCCTCCACGACACCCTCCGTCATGTCGTCGTCCATCGTGAACCTCTCCCTGGACCAGTCAGCGCTGGCCCCGAGGGACCTAAGCTGCGTCGTGATGGCCCCCCCCTGCTCCTCCTTATACTCCCAAGCGAGTTTCAAGAACGCCTCCCTCCCGACCTCCTCCCTCGTTTTGCCCTCCGCGATCAGGCGCTTCTCAACCTGCAGCTGAGTGGCGATTCCTGCGTGGTCAGTTCCAGGGGTCCAGAGGGTAGGACGGCCTCTCATGCGGTGGAACCTTGCCAGCACATCTTGAAGGGCAACGAAGATGGCGTGGCCCATGTGCAGTCTACCGGTGACGTTGGGGGGGGGCATGGGGATGACGTAGGGCTTTTGGGGAGTTGATGTGAAGGCGGGAGGGGTGGGCTTGGCATCGGGAGCAAACATGTTGTTGGACTCCCACCAGTTGTAGATGTCAGCCTCGAACGTTGAGGGTTCGTACGTGTTTGAAAGCGGCTCGTCTGACTTTGGTAGCTTTGAGGACCTGTTAGGGTTGGTAGACGAAGGAGATGATAGGAGTGACGATGCGAGACGCACGGATCTAGCAGAGGATGATGATGAGGATGGTGATCTCGCAAAAGAGGGACGACGACCGACACGCATATAGTGTATTGCAGCCTTACTAGTCAAAGGACGGACCATCCTTAGATTGAAACCGTGACCTACACCCGCTATCATCGCCAACATCATTGTGATTAGAACCACGTGGAGGAGCATGCGTGATATGTGCGTTAATTGAGTCACAGGTATGACTTTCCAGCATAGTGCTTCTTTTCACCAAATCAGACGTTATATTCCATGGATGCAAATGCATCCATTAACGCCGGATGGTTCATCGAATCCTCCGTCCTCTGGCCCGGTCAAAAGTCCAGCCTCGCCCTCGAAGGTCTTCGCCCTTCCTCCGTCCTCTTCTCCGACCGTTCACAGTTCCAATCGATCCTAGTATTCAAGTCAGCGCAGCACGGGAAGGTCCTGTGCTTAGACGGTGTTATACAGTTCACCGAGAGGGACGAGTTCTGCTACGCTGAGATGATAAGCAATGTACCGATAATGAGCCACGACGGTGGGAGCCACGGTAACCCAAAAACCATTCTGATTATAGGGGGAGGGGATGGGGGAGTGCTGAGGGAGGTCTGCAGGCACGGTAGCGTGGGTAAGATAATCCTGGTGGAGATCGACGCCAAGGTGATTGAGGTGACGAAGCGTTTCTTCGACGCGGAGGGCGTGTTCGAGGATCCGAGGCTCGAAATAGTGCACCTGGACGCTGCTGACTTTTTGGCTGAAGGGGAGCACTTGGAGGAGGTGAGAAGCTGGAACATTGCCCCCCGCCCAATCAATTCCAACTCTAGCTCTAACTCGTCGCAGTTCGACATCATCATAAACGACAGCAGTGACCCTTGCGGTCCTAGCGAGCGTCTTTACTCCCCCGCCTTCTTCGAGGAGATGTACAAGAGCCTCAAGCCCGGCGGCATCGTCTGCTCCCAGTGCGAGAGCATGTGGCTGAACCTCGACTTCGCCTGCGACATGATGGCCGCCAACGCGGGGGTTTTCGACAGGGTAGAGTACGCCAACATCATGGTACCCACGTACCCCAGGTGAGAATCTGTAAGGGGCGAAGGCGCTGCTTCCAACCCCCCCCCCTGTCGCTGTTTCTAACGCTAGAAACTCCTCGCTCGTCGCAGCGGATCGATCGGGATCATATGCGGTCGGAAGGCTTCGGAGGACGGGGAGGTCGGAGTTTGCTCCCGACCCAGCTGCAAGCTGCCGCCCGAAATCCGGTCGAAGATGAAGTACTACAGCAGCAGGACGCACAAGAGCTGCTTCGTCCTTCCTGCTCGCATCCAGAGAAGGATGGATAGGGCGGTTTCAGGGGAGGACCTGGGGGGTGGGGATGATGACGACGAATTCGATGATGACAACGAAGATGAGGATGATGATGATGACGATGATGATGATGATGATGGGAACGAAGGTAGTGATGAAGGAGAACGTGGAGTCTGTGCAATTTCTTAGTAATAGCTTCAGCTGCGCAATTTATTTAGTTCAAAAATAGTAATTAAATTCAGTAGCTTCTTCTTCTTCTTCGCCCTCTTAACGCTCGCCTCCAGGGAGTCATTACGTTGTATATTTTGACGAGGGCCTTCTTCGCCCCTTCCGCCACTCCTCCCCCCGCGAGTCTCTTCCTCAAGTTAAGCAGCTGGGACCGAAGCGACAAATTAGAATAGGGTCGTAAGTTTTTTTGGCTTCTCGATCCTCGTGCCTCCTCACCTCCATCTCGTACTTCGCCCTCTGCACCTCTAGCAGCCTCTCAACCCTCACGAACTCGAGCTCTTTCTCCCTCAACGCCCTTCGCCTCTCGTCCATAAGGTCGTCAACGAGTGCGTCGTTGTCGTCGATCGTCTTCTCAGCCTCTGACCTGACCAGCTTCAAGAGCTTCGCCTGCTTCGCCGCTGCCTTCCGCGAGTCGGAAAGGGCGGAACGCGTCTGCTGGAGCTCATCAGTGACGATCGTTAGCCTGTTCATAAGCCTTTCCCTTTCCCTCGTCCCGTCTCCTTCGACCGGCGAGGAGGTTCGTAGCCCACCTCCGCCTTCAGCCACGGCTAGCTTGAGTTCCTTGATGAACATCTTCTGCTCGTCTACTGTAACTGAAAGGTCCTCCTCCTTCCGCTCCCACGACCTGCGGGCGTTGTCGTACTCCCTCTCGATTCGAAAGAGGACGGCCTCGAGGTCGCGCAGCTCGGAGGAGGCATCTTTCCCTGAGGAGTTCAACACCTTGAGTCTCTTGTCCTGTTTTATTGCCCCGCAATCAACACTTGTTAGAAATGGGTTGACAGGCCCGTTCGTTCACCGAACCTTGCGCATCTCACCTTCTCCTCCCCCTCCCTAATAAGCTCCTCAACCTCCCTCCCCAAAACCCCCGCCTCCTCCCTCAACTCCCCCTTCTCCACCTCAAGCTGACTAACCCTCCCAGCCAAAAAACTACACCTCCTCTCGATCTCCTTAAACGCGTCCAACTCCCTCTGTTTATTTATATCGACATCCCTTCCACCAGAAATGTTTTCTTTCTTAAGTTTCACCGCTTCCTGTAGGATGCTAGCCCTGTTAGCGTATTTTTTCGCCAGAGCTGTTTTTTTTACTAAAGCGTCTTCGAGGATTAAGCAACGACGTTTGTAGGTTTCTACTTGCTCGAATTTTGACCAACCGGGGTCGGTGGGTTGAGGGGATGGAGTAGAAGGTGATGGAGTAGACGGTGATGGAGTAGACGGTGATGGAGGATCGGGTGAAGGATCGGATGTTTGATCGGAGGATGAGGCGGAGAGGGAGGAAAGGAGTAGGGTCGTTTTAGAGTCTCTATAAGAGTCTTTATTAGAGTCATTTTTATACTGACTAAATAGTCTACAATGTTTATACGGCTGTATAGTGTTGAATGCCGCACAGTGCATGAAGAGCATCATTACGATGTTGAGTAAATGCTGCATAGTTTACTTTTCTAAATGCAAATGCTGCGACAGGGTGAAAAACGTTGAAAGCTGCAACAAGGGAGCCTCTGTAATTTCAACAAATTACGATTATATAATAATTTGACAAACAGATTATGATACAAGTAACAGAAAGATCCAGCACAGAAACAGGATAATCTTGAAGCGGTCCGTTTAAGTCGATTAAAAGTGCACAACTGTATTCCAGAGAGATACCAATAATCCATAATTAGTCCATGAAAGCTTACAAAATCCTGATGAAAGTGCTACTGCTAGGCATTACAGTGCCAAGCTGTGTTCCCTTTGTATCTTCATTCGTTAGATTGCCGAATTTAGGCCATAATTTAGTTGCAAGACAAATGTCGTCCAAAGTCGGAATATCTCAACTTGCCTCCACTAAAACAGACGCCACCACAGACGCCACCACGACACGTCCTATAATATCCTCAATCACCCGCCCCCCCCGCCTCCCCGTCTGGCCCGTCTTCCCCGGCCTCCTCCTCTCCCTCCTGGACCTTCTAAAGTTCCCTGTCTCCCTCTCAGCCCGTCTCGAAGACTCAACCTTCGGCGGCCGTGTCTCCCCCATGTCCTTCCCAAAAGAACAGAACACCAGCCCTTTCATAATGCTCGTCCACCACCGCCATCGTTTCGAATCGTGGAACGTAATCGTGAGAAAGGCGACTGAACTTTTGTTGCCGGAGGGTTTCCCCGCGCATCCTCATCGGGGTTTCGAGACTCTTACGATTTGCTTGAAGGGGGGGATGACGCATAGGGATTCTATGGGGGTTAAACAGAGGTATGGGAGGGGGGTTGAGAGTTGGGTGCAGTGGCTTAAGGCTGGGAGGGGAGTGTTGCACGAGGAGGTGAGAGGCGGTCAGTCTAGAACGGTGCTTTTGCAACTGAGGTATCATTCTAACGAACGTCGCTTCGCTCCTCGGCTCGCCGCAGTTCTGGGCTACGGGTCTTTCCGTTGACCAGGAGCTTTACCAGATCTGGATCGACTCTCCTAAAAGTCTAAAAATGTGCGAACCGGACCTGAAGCTTCTCGGGGACGGCAGAGGAATCGAGGCTACCAGCAAGGGGGAAGGCTGCGAGGAGGTCGTCATCCAGAGACCTTGGAATGACGGAGGTAGTGAGACCAGCGTAAGAATAATAAAGCTGAAAAGAAGTTCAACCCAAGACGGGATCTACCACGCTTCAATCCCCCCCTCCCACTCCACCGTAATCCTCTACGTAAAGAGCGGCAGCGGTGGCGGCTCTAACGGCGTGTCTATAAACTCGTCCTCTTTCGTACCCGTGCACAGTTACGCGATTCTTCAACCTGGTGTTGTAGAGTTCACGGTCTCACTCGAAAAAGACGGGAAGGGGGAGGCGGAGATACTTCTACTGACTGGTCGACCTCTCGGGCATAATGTTGTCGCGGCTGGTAGTTTCGTGATGAATAGTGAAGCAGAGATTCAGCAGGCGAATATTGATTATTCTAAAGGTGAAATGGGAAGACCTTGGGATCATAAAATATCTGACGAGGAATGGAGGAGAGAAGTCGCTGACCACTGGGAGAAGATGGAGAGGAGGAATTAATAATATGAGAGAATAAGAAATAATGTTCTAATTTGAAGTTTTATATCTGTTAAAAAATTATATCATCAAAGAGGCAATTGTTGGCCTTTCCATAACTTTCCATAATACCATTTGTTCTACTCTAGTACTGTAAATTCACCACGTAATAAAGTCAACCCTCGGGCTAGGACTTCGAACCGCCTTTGCATCTTTGCTTTTCGAGGGCGACCGAATTGGAGACGACTTCTTCTTGGAGCTAGATTTCTTCTTGGAGCCGGAGCCTTCTACCGTCTTAAAATTTATGGAATCGGAGGCGGGGAGCTTTTTGGAGTTGCGTGCGGCTTGCTTCTGCTTGAAGAACTAACAAATAGGAACGACGTTAGTACAGAAGTCGCGTTCATAATACATTGGTTCTCGCTTCGCTTCCAATTTTCCTTTCTCACCTGCATCACTTTTGTGAACATTCGCTTCTTCTTCTTCGTCAAGTGCTCGGGAGGCTCGGCTACAGCTACGATACCCCTCCCCCCGCCAGCGTCAAGGCCATTACTCAGCCTTATGCTGCTGTGGTTTGAGTTCTTGAGCGCTGCGGCCTCTACTTTCGACTCTTCGTCTTCCCTTTCCGCCGCCCTGATGGCGCCGTAGTCGGGCAATACGCCGGCGCCGTACCTCTTGGCCTGCTCGGCTATGCAGGCCTTCGTGACCTTACCTATCAGGTCATTCAGAGCGGAGGGGGAGAACTGGGTGACGAACCAGTCGGGCAGCCAGCCGAAAGGGTCAATCTGCCCGAAGGAGTACAGCATGGACGACGAAGGGTCCCCAGGGATGACATCGATTATGTACGCTCCGACGGTCCAAGTTCTGATGAGGTTCTTGTTGTGGGGGTACTTGGTGTCGCAGCAGCTTCTCCAGACGATTGTGTAGCTCTGCAGTTCCTCGTCGAAACTGAAAAGAGATGAGCCTGTTAGATACTCGGCTCGGTAGAATAGAATAGAATGAAGATGCGAAGAAATAACAAACGGTAACAATTTCCCTACTGCCTCCTCACCTCTTGTATCTATTGTAAAGGGCGTCCCTGTTGGTCAGGATTGCCGGGTAGCGGAAGGACTGGTACATAACGTCATTGTTATTACCGAGGTCGTACGCCACGAGCATGTCCATCATGTTCTTGTCCCACCGTTTTCTAAAGTCGGACGAGGCGAAGGCTTCGTAGAGCATGTGAGGGTGCACACCCTCAAGCTTTGCGACCCCCTTTATCTTAGTTAGCTTCTCCCCCACCAACCGTTGCCGCTGACACTTCACCTACGGGGGGGGACGCGAGGAGTGCTTGAGTTAGGACAAAGGTAGCAACCCTGGGCTTGCTTCGTGGCTTGGCTTGTCCCGCATTTTGCAAAGGCAGGGCAGATTCCCCAAGGGGTCAATCGAGAACATCATCCGTGCCCCCTCCCCCCACCCCTCCTCGCCCGCGATCTCACCTTGGGACTATTCAAGACTACTGTCCATGGGGTTCCGTCGGCTCCAGTGACAACGCTCCCCACAGCTCCCTCCGATTTACTCGCAAATACACTCTCAAAGGAACTCGTTCTTCGCGTCCCTCCTGATCCTTTTCTCTCTTGCAATGAATTATCAGCCTTGGTCATTCCGCGCAGCAGGGACACATCGGCGGGCGTTATCAGGCCATCTCCAAACAGAGGAGTGGTGTACTCCTCGCAGATCATGGGCTAAGATGAGAAGCAAGGGTGAATGAAATGCGGGGCCAGGTAGGTGGAGGGTGGGTGAAATAAATCAGAGTCCTTTATTGTTTGTGAGGGTCATCATTAGTTTTGGTGCGGAAGTTCTACAAACTTCGATTCACAACGGTTCTCGTATACTGTACACTGCCAAGGGAAGCCAAGTACACACACACGCACGCGACACGTGGAAAATCACACAGACAAAGCTTCTTGCGAAACCTCCCCAACTGCCCGCAATGGCAAACCTCCTCAAGCTCACGTCGAGCGCGAAGCAGCAGAACAGCCCGGCGAATTTCGCCCCCGGGTCGTTCAGAGACCCCGTCCGGCCGGAGGACTCTGAAAGCTTGGGCCACCTGGGGAAGAAGGGCCGACGCTATGTCGCCCCAGTGGACAGCACCCTGATCGAGATGACGAGGGCGATCGTCCCGAACAGGATGGTCGGGGGGGCCGAAATGACCGCTAGCACTGAGATCAAGGGCAGAGCTGACGTGGAGGACTTGGAGAAGAGCTTGGCGGAGGCGCTTGACGCGTTGCAGGTCCGGCCGAAGCCCGTCTGTTACCTGAGGGAGGTCATCTACAGCGAGCTGTTCGACGAGCTCATAAGGCAGGTCACTCTGGAGCGGCCCGAGAGGGGGCTGCTTTTGTTGAGGGTGAGGGACGAGATCCGGCTCGGCATTCAGAATCACCTGGAGGTGTTCAGGAGCATGAGCAACTACGGAAGTCAGGTGAGTGCATAGGCAGGGAGTGAGCAAAATCACCGGAACCTAATCCTAATCAATCTAATCTTCAACCTTACGTCTTTGACACGGTCTCAGAAACTGGCCCAGGCGGAGATAAACTACAAAGAGCTCGAAGATACAATCAAGGCCAAGCAGGAGAGGAAGGAGGCTCTGATCACGCGAGTGAATGAGCTGGAGAGGAAACTCGTGAGGATTGAGGACGAGAACTCCAACACTAGAATTGAAAACATGCGAATCCACGACAAACAAAAGTCGAAGCTCAGCCTTCAGGCTGACACCCTGCAGAGGTTCATCCAGAGTTTGGACACGAAGGAGAAGGACAATCAGATAAAGAGGAGGAAGAAAAAGACCAAGAAGAGGAGGAAGAGGGAGGCGGCGAAGAAGTTGAAGAAGAAGCCGGAGGAGGGGGATGGGGGGGAACGGGGGGGGGGGGGGGGGGGGGGGGGGGGG
>BRXY01000209.1:11037-80547 GCA_030267945.1 Triparma strigata
AGAAGCAAGGCAAGGAAGGCGGGGAGGGAGGGGGGAAGGGAGGTGGGGAGGGAGGGGGGGAGGAGGGGGAAGAAGGTGATGAAGACGCGGATGAATTTGCAGCGATGATTGAAGATGAATAGGAACCAATAAGTTAGGTGAAAAAGTGGTGCTTTTATTTATTTTTCGATTCAAATCTCCACCTCCTGGATTTATTTAGACAAATAACGCCGTCCTCGTCGCTTACAGACTGCTGATTGCGCTGCCACTGGATTCGAAGCTGAAGGCGTCAGAGTTTTGGTTGGTTACGGAGGAGGAGCGGGTTGTGGGTTGGCAGATGGCGGGTTTTATGATGTACTCGTAGAGGACAATGGTGCCGAGGGTGATAAAGTTCAAGATCAAGAGGTTTATCATCCCTCGTAGGAAATCGCTGAGTTCTGTGCCTTCCTCGTCTGTGACCGCATACAAGACCAGCGCCTGAACTGAGAAAGTAGAAAAGAAACTGCAGCCCTTCGATCTTGCCCATGTTGAGCTTCATCACATCGCTCCAAGTCAGAGTTCTATCGCTGGGCAGCAGGGGAGGGATAATGTAGGTAAAAAACCAACTCGTTATTAAGAAACCTGATACCCAATAGGTGGGATTAGAAGGATTTCCACAGCGCTCAATATACCCATACTCGTCAACTTTGGTATCAGGGGTTGAGTCCATGATGCAGCGGAGTGACGCGGCGCTGATGTAGAGCATCGGAATTAGGACGCCGGGAAGGGACTTGAATAGCGCCGTGATTGCCGCTCCGAGCTTGCTATCAGAGAGATTCGAGTAGAGTTTAACTCCACCAAGGAAGCTTGGTGGACATATCAACGCCCAACAACACGCCCGGATGAGAATACCCTTCGACCCTGAGGCATATGCTTGCATGACAAAATAAGATGCTGCTGACCATGAACAGAGTCCAATAAACAGCTTCTCTTTCCTGCTCCCGTAGTTCCTCGGATTTCCTAATGCGGCCGCAGTTGAGCAAACAAAACCAACCGGCTCAAACATCTTCGCCGCAGCTACCAACCTCATGTCCCCGCTTATAAGCGAAGCCAAAGCAAACCCATGCGGCACCGCCGACCCCAACACAAACACGAACCTCCACCTCCTCACAAATTTGCCCGTCTGAACAGGCTCAGACGATCTCGCTGCAGTTATCTCTTTCAACCCCCTCACTTCCCCCTGCAGCAGCTCGATCCTCTCTCCCTGAACCCCGATGATCTGCCCTTGCGTCCCGATCGTCTGCCCCTGCTCCTCAATCTTAACCCCCTGCTCTCCGATGGTCTGGCCCTGGTCCTCGATCGTCTGCCCTTGCGCCTTGATTGTCTGACCCTGATCCTCAATCTTCGTCATGGCCTGCTCCAAAGACCTTGTCAACTTATCCATGGCGCTTGTCTGCGTCTCAAACTGTGCCGATATGGCAAGGAACCTTTCTTCAATCGTTGGCGACCTTTCAGACATCGTGGCGTCCGGTTTTGGGGATGAATGAAGTGTGAGGTGGGAAAGTTCAGGCACACCTGCTTCAGTGAAAATTTTGATGTTCTGGTTTTCAACGAATAAGCCTTCGTTAGATCTATATTTGATATGTTAGCTTGTTGGGGGTATAAGTAGTGTGTACCGTTAAGGAAATTTGCGAGACAATACTGTAACGTGATTTTCGAGCGATTTCAGTGTTTGGCTATTATAAATATGTTCATGTTAATTTTAGTCATATTCTTCATTTTAAGACGTCTGAAAGGAATAATATTCCAATCAAAATGACAAAAGAGGGATTTGAAGTTGTTCAAAAAAAAGAGCAATCAAAGCTCCAATCTAGCCCATAAGTGTTTTCATAGATAATTAAATATACTAAATATTGCAAATATGGAACTTATTTTGTCTAAAACACTTATAATCTTAAAAATCTATTTTGAAAATCGGCGAATATGGGCTTTTCTTGTAAAATTTAAAATAGTAAAAGTTCATTAAGAGGTCTTAAGGTGAATAATATGAACAAAATTGACCACGAAAATAAAGCAGTCTTGAGATGAAATTTTCTCTGGGGAAATCGGATCGGATTTTCAGTGCTCTACGAGCGTCCTCAGGCCCTTAGCTTTGTTCGCGGATAAACTAGACATACCAATTTTCTGGTCGATAATATAAACAATCTGAAAGCGAGCCCAGTAGTAGTAAATAAGAAAATAGTAGCATTGCCCAATGTTGCAATCATGCAAAACGACATTCCAAAAGCTGACAGCGTCGATCAAACCAAAGGGTGGCGTCTCGCTGACGCGCACACCCACTCTGGCCACGATCGAGTTCGATTCAAAAGCAACGAAGAACGCTCTGGCCCCCTCAATGATGCTCGACTTGACGTCCATTGTGGAGGAGCTTGCATCACACCCACCTCCGTTCCTGATAATGACGGGGAAGAACGGGACATTCTGCTCCGGCGCTGACATCGGCGTGGCCGCGTCCACTCTGATGAGCCCGGAGGGCGGCGAGGCGATGACAAACTTGATGCGGGAAGTTACGGACACGTTGAAAGAACTGCCCAGCGTCAGCTTCGCAGCCATCGACGGTGCCGCTTATGGAGGCGGCGCCGAGCTCGCCACGTGCTGTGATTTTCGCGTGCTCACTGACACTGCCAAAATTCGTTTCGTGCAGGCGCAAATGGGGGTGACTTGCGGGTGGGGTGGGGCGAGACGATTGCGCAACATTGTGGGGGAGAAAGAGGCGCTGAGATTAATGCTGTTCAGGGAAGTGGTAACGCCACCGCGAGGCCTTCAGAACGGCCTCGTTGACTGGGCTGCCCCACCAACACCAACGCACAGCGCAGCCGACTTTGTCAAACTAACACTGATAGATCAGCTTCAAGATTTAGATAGTGACATTGTGAAGGCCCTCAAGCCGTCTCTGCAAAAGAACGACGAGGCATCCGTATTCATCAAGCACTGGGGAGGCGAGCCTCACGTCGCCGCCTTCTCCCGCGCCCTCAATAGAAATAAATAAATAATGAAATAGATGAATCCGAGAAAAACATTCAAAGCTGCGGCTCTTCTATTAACACCACACCCTTGACGAACCCGGCTTGAGAGGCCAACACCCCGCTACCCACCCTCTTATTCCACTGCACAAACAGCTGCTCAATGTCAATGTCACTCGGGCCACCCTCCACCTCGTTCGTCCTGTACTTTGCGTAGAATCTTCTGTAGGCCTTGACAACGTCGTTGCGATGGCAGCTCCCGCTGTCCTTCCTGACAATCTTCTTTTCTGCGAACTCCTCGAACTCGCTCTCCCACAGAGTATTCAGCTCCGCCTCGTCCCTCGTCACCCCCTTCTCCCCGCTGTCAATCCTGCTCAGCTCCAAAAATCCGCCGTTGATCAGCGCCACAACGGACAGCTGCAAGCACAAATTAGTGTCTCCCGCGGTCCCATAAAAGAGAACGAGCCGCTCAATTACCACCCCTAACGCCGCCACCAAACACACATATGCCGCCAAAAATTCGGCCGGCACTGGAGAGTACAAGCCGGCTTTCCGATCAACCAGCCACTGCTCCTGTGACGACGAGCAAAGCGACGACGAGTGAAGAAACTAGTTAGAATTAACAGCCATGCGTTTGCATGCGTTTCAGCGACCAAACGTTGTTAGCTCGCTCTTCTCTCCGCTAACCCTGTCGCTTAGCCCCTTCCCTTCCCTTCCCTTCCCATCCACCACCCCATCCCTTCTCTTACCTCCTCCTCATACAAGAAATCCCCAAGAAAAGGTATCAACCCGCTATTCCTACTCCCCGTCGCAAAGTACAGCGCCCCGCCGAAGAACAAAGAGCCCGCGACGTCCTTCAGTCCCAGCTGATACACCTTCTCCATCGCCTTCTCGTTGCTCTTCTTCTTCTCCACCTGGTTCGCAAGTCTCCTTGAGGTCCTACGATTCACATTCAGCGCATAGGGAGCCGCCGCGTCTGCATCCGTCAGCTCCATCGGCACGTTCTGAATCGCTTCGGCGGGCGATGACGACAGTGCAACCCCGCCGGCCAACCAAACGCTGAGCACATTCGCCGCAGTATTGCGAGCAGCCAGCTCGATCGGCGTCACGGCCTCTGATCTTTTTGTACGCTCAAATTTATTGACATTGCGGAAAGAACTGCCAGACCACCCGTCAGTTCCAACCGCCAAAATAACGAAAAGCGCCAATGCGCGCAAATACATAATTTTCACACGAGAAACACAAATTTCCTCCCATGTCGCAGTCGGAAGAGCCGCTGACCACCGCGGGCCTCATGCGGGTACGTGTTTTTTATTTTTGAAATGATACGCTCGTCGGACCGTCCTCATTAGCCTTAATGGGATTGATATATTGTTGTGAAATCCGCTCCTTACCTCCCCGCGATCGTTAGTGGTGGAATTCTAACCCATTTCGCCGTTATCTCTCTGCTGCCCTTTAACACTTTGTCGTGTTGCTGTAGGAGATCACTGTTCTGAAGGAAAAATTTAAAGGAGAGGACGAGGAAACGGTGAGAAATGTGCTAGAGTAATAACGTCTTCGCCCCGCCCAATCTAACCCTACTTCTCCTGCACAAAACTGCACAATCTAGTACTCGCCGTACGCTGACCTTGAGAAGGCTACCGTTCTCCAGGAGTGTCGCATCTTTCACGATTCAAAGGCTGTCCGTGAGGTAAGCGTATCAGTCACAAATGACTCACAAATGGACATCCAAGTGTCGACAGTCTACTTTCGGAATCCATCGCATTTAGTATTCCCCTTCTCGTCCAAACTCTCACCCACACCCTCACCCAAACTCTCACCCACACCAAAATGAACCACGCCAAATACAATACAAATACAACAGTCCCCGCGCAAGTGCTGCACGACCATCACCAAGCTCCTCTACATCGTTGCGCAGGGCGAGTCCCTTACCTCCGCCGAGTTGATCGATGTCTTCTTCGGCGTGACAAAGCTCTTCCAGAGCAAGGTGCGTCCTCTTTAAACCATTCGCTCCCCCCCCCCTTCCTTCTCTCTCACACCCACCACGCACAACACAACAACACACTCAGGATGCGTCCCTTCGCCGCATGGTCTACCTCTTCATCAAGGAGGTCGCCGAGTCCTGCGATCGCGGAGATGTCATCATCGTCACCCAGTCCCTCACCAAGGACATGAACAGGTACGGCGGAGCTGGAAATGCACCAATTCCGTCGTGATTCTAACTTGTCGCTCCACCCCCACCCCACCCCCATAACCCCCAGCGACACTGACCTCTACCGCTCCAACGCCATCCGCGTCCTTGCCCGCATCGTCGACGCCGGCATGCTCGGAGCCATCGAGCGCTACATCAAGCAGGCCATCGTGGACAGGCACCCCCTGGTGTCGTCCTCTGCCCTGATTTCCGCCTCGCACTTCTTCGAGTCTTCTCCCGAGTCGGCCAACATCGTCCGCAGGTGGCTGAACGAGGCGCAGACGGCCCTCCAGAGCCCCCACGAGATGGTCCAGTACCACGCCCTGAGCCTCCTGTACCAAATCAAGAAGCACGACAGGTTGGGAGTGTCGAAGCTCGTCACCCAGCTTTCCAAGAACGGCAGCCTCAAAAGCCCCCTCGCCACCATCAGCCTCATCAGATACACCTCCAAGCTCATGCACGACGAGGCCAGGGAGAACAGCGGAGTCTCTGACGGCAGCAGCGAGCTCGCCCGGGCCGGCTACTCCTTCCTCGAGGGCTCCCTCCGCCACCGCAACGAGATGGTAATCTACGAGGCGGCCCGCGCCATCTGCAACCTGCCCGGGGTGGAGCCCCAAGACCTCGCCCCCGGCGTCACCGTCCTGCAGCTCTTCCTCTCCTCCCCCCGTCCCACGGTGCGGTACGCCGCGATGAAGACCCTCTCGGAGGTCGCCATGATCGCCCCCATGGCCGTCGTCAAGTGCAACGAGGACATCGAGGTCCTCATCTCCGACACCAACAGGTCCATCGCCACCCTCGCCATCACCACCCTCCTCAAGACCGGATCGGAGTCCTCTGTAGACCGCCTCATGAAGCAGATTTCTAGCTTCATGAACGACATCCAGGACGAGTTCAAGATCATCATCGTCAAGGCCGTCAAGGACCTCGTGATGAAGTACCCCGGTAAGCAGCGCATCCTCATCGGATTCTTGTCCAACATCCTGCGCGAGGAGGGCGGCTTCGAGTTCAAGAAGTCCATTGTCAACGCCATCATGTTCCTGATGGACGCCATCCCCGAGACCAAGGAGAACGGTCTGATTCAGCTTTGCGAGTTCATCGAAGACAGGTGAGGCAGCGATACTAGCTCCAATGCGAGCAATCCATTGTCACCGCTACTTTGTTCTACTAACATACTCTCCGCCAACCCCACCACTCCTCAATAAAAAAATATTGCAGCGACTTCACCGCTCTCTCCACCATCATCCTTCACATGATTGGCAACCTCGGCCCCGACACTCCCAACCCCGCCCGCTACATCCGCTTCATATACAACCGCGTCATCCTCGAGAACTCCCAAGTGCGCGCCGCCGCCGTCACCGCCCTCGCCAAGTTCGGAGCCAAAGTTCCCTCCCTCCGAGAGTCGATCCTCACCCTCCTCCAACGCTCTCTGGCCGACGAGGACGACGAGGTCCGAGACCGATCGAACATTGCCGTCGACGTTCTCAAACGCGCCATCGCCGAGAATGACTACTCGGCCCTCGACGAGAATGGCGACCCGGCCCCTGACGTCCCCACCTCCTCCGACTCCGCCGCTTTCCTCCTCCTTGAGCCTCTGCCCATGTCCTTCTCACAGCTGGAGAGGTCCCTGAAGCAGTATTCCAGCGCCCCCGGAGCCTTGGAATCGGCAGAGCCACTGAGCTTCAACACTCTCCCTGTAGTCGAGGAAGTCGTCGAGGTTGCGCCCGTGCAGGACTCCAACGGCTCCTCCAACATCATGGGCGCCTCCTCCCCCCTCGCCTCCTCCGCGGCTGCCCCTCCGGCGGCCGACCCCGCTGCAGATATTTACGCCATCCCTGAATTGGCGCACTTGGGCCGCGTCTTCCGCAGCTCCCCCCCCGTCGAGCAGACGGAGTCCGAAACAGAATACGTCGTCAAGTGCATCAAGCACATTTTCAATGAACATGTGGTCCTTCAGTTCAAGGTCCAGAACACCGTGGATAGCCAGCGGCTTGACAACGTGACGATGGCCCTCGAGGGCGAAAGCGAGATTCTGACCGTGAGCGGCGAGATCGCCTGCGAGAGCATCCCCTACGGCGAGGCCGGCTCCTGCTTCACCGTCCTCGACAGAGACGTCAGCGTCGGCATCGCTCCCAGCGCCTTCACCTGCGAGCTCCACTTCACCGCCGTCGGCGTCGACCCCATGAGCGGGGAGGAGGAGGGAGATAGCTACGAGGAGGAGTACGCCGTCGAGGACCTCGAAATAGCTACTAGCGATTTCATCGCCAAGGTCAACCTCGGCAACTTCAGGAACTCGTGGGAGCAGATGGGCAATGAGTGTGAGGTTTTGGAGAAGGTGAGAGCTGGAAGGTCGAGAATGCGTCGATTTCATTTTGGGTCAATTTTCTGCATTCTAACTCGTCGCTACACCCGTCGCAGTTCGCCCTTTCTTTCAAAAGCACCGAAGAGGCCGTGGAGAACGTCATTAATTATTTTGGAATGTCCGCATGCGACGGCACGGCAACCGTGAAGAACCCGAGCAAGCCGCACATGCTTCATTTGAGCGGAGTTTTCGTCGGATCGAAACCCGTCATGGTGCGTGCCCAGGTGGGAAAGACGGCCGATGGCGTTGTTTTGAAGGTTGCTGTGAGAAGCGAGGACGCCGACGTTTCTAGACAGGTGGCCGACTGCATCAGATAATCCTAAATTGCGACTAAAAATTCAATACGCTTCTACATCAAATCACGAAGTTACTTTTACTTTTCTCACATATTCTGGATCTCTTGATATCCCATGACGAAAATCTGCCCGAGCCACAAAAACTGGAGGAAGGTTAGGCTCACCAAAACAAATAGCGTCCTTTTCAGAATGCCACTGTTCGCCTTCGCGAGCTTGTCCTTGGGGTTCGCAAGCGCCTCAAGAGAGTCCTTCCAGTAATGCCAACCAGCATAAGGCCACATCACGTTTCTGCACGTCACAAAGGTCACGACAAACGCAACAGCACAAATAATCTTGGTGAGGGGGAAGGCCTCGGCCAGGCCGTCGACGCCGAGGGTAGGATCAAAGTTGGCAAGAAGGACGAGGGTCGCAGTCGAGATCTCGGAGAGGCCCATGAAGAAGACCGCGTAAATCTGGCCCAGACCAGGATACATACCGTGCCACGAAGTGATGATGGAGACAGTGTGGTGGAAGATGAACTCAGGCCCGTCATTCCAGACGTACGCATCCCAAAGATTCTTGAACTGGTACGCAAAGAAGAATACGAAGATCCTGAATCCCTCGGCATTGTAAGTCCATAGACGATTGGCATAACCCTTGCGAGCTTTCTTGTACAGCTTCTCTGACCTGGGCGACTTCAAGGATTCCCAAATGGGCCCAAGCCCACCATTCTTCACGGTGAGCCCGAGGTAAGAGCACATGACGGCCGCAGCAAAGTCAGTGCCAATGTGACGAGCGATAATCTGTGTGTTCCTCTCGTTCTGTAGAATCGGGCTCAAGTTCTGCACCAAGTTGAGCTTGAAGAGCCAACGCAAAATTTTTTCGAAGCCAACGAGACACATGCACCATACAAAAGACGTCAGCACAGTGGAAGAAATCTGGGGTTGAGTGCGGTAATATTTCAGGGCGAACATTAGCTGATAACCAGGGGGGGGATTGCCGGACTTGGACGGGGCGCTGGACACGTTGGAATTGGAAGGGGCGCTGGTTTTGCCCCCACGGGCAGGGGATCTGCCTCTACTTCTGCTGCGGGTACGCATCTGGAGGGTTGGGGAGGTGTTAAATTAGTTGACGAGGAAAAGGCGAAGTGAAGTTTACCGCCCATGGAACTTGTTTGGCGGTTCAGAGTGGGCGTGTGAAGTATTTTGGAACGACCAGCGCGATTGGAGCGCGAAACCTATATGTATCCAAGTTTCCCCAACCCCTTCTCTCGTTGTTCCTACCCTCAAGTGATGAACTCTTTTTTGCCAGAGCTTTTTTAGAGACATTTTTATGACCAAAAAAGGTGAACCTTCGTTGGTCACAACGGTTGGAAGATGCGCTGTGAATTAAAACAGGATCATTGACCCTGCTCATGAATTCCCCATGCCGAAACTTATTCGCAAAGCAAATGTCAAGGATCTGGAGTTTTTTCTTCGAGAGTGGGACCAGGACTTGGACCAACTTCCTAGGTTAAAAAGGGCTTCAAATACGACATATCAAATTTCTTTTGCTTCGAAAAACAAAGAACGCCTGTATTGTCGTCCCGCACCAGGTCGATTCCAAAAAGTCCGCCTTCCTTCTTCTTTTCAACACCCTGCCAGACTGTCCTCCCCCTGCCACAACTAACACTTATTCACAGAACCACGAAAAGATAAAATGCCGATCGATAGATCGAATCTGACCATTCCTTTCGGCTCCGCCCCACACGGTATGGACCTGAGGACCCTGCTACAACACTCCGACTTCACCTCAGCTTTGCAGTATGTCGACAACCTTCCAACGCAGTGCGCGTACACTGTAAAGCAGCAAATAACACCGCGCACATTTCGAAATGCGGTGGCGTGGGGGGCGCCATTCCAGTTAATAAACGCTTTGCTGTCGAAATATTCCCAAGCGACCGGCATGCCCTGTACGGCCTTGCTTTCACAGGAAATGCATGGCAGTCCCGCAGACCACCATCGGAAAACGATCCCTCTCCATTGCGCGATGGCTAGCTATGAGTGCGACGTTTTAGACATAGTGAAGCTCCTGATAAGAAACTTCAAAGTCAGCCTGTTTCATAGGCACACTATTCGCATTTGTGAAAATCCCAACGTTGCCTCCACAGTACGAGACTTGGTCCTGAAATGCAGGGAAAACGAAATCTACAACGACCCCAAAAGGCTCTCGCTGGTAGTTGGCGGATACAGCGTAGTTGAGGAATTCCGCCGGGCCAAGATCTACAACACAAGGATCACAGTGCTTTTGTGCCTTTACAGGATGC
This sequence comes from Triparma strigata, assembly GCA_030267945.1. Lineage (NCBI taxonomy): Eukaryota > Bolidophyceae > Parmales > Triparmaceae > Triparma > Triparma strigata. The sequence goes on from BRXY01000209.1 coordinate 21,149, forward strand.
GCTCGATCTCAATGACGTTGGAGGATGAAACGCGAAGTCTTTGGCGAGAAGACCTTCTGTTCGACAGGAGGTTCACCAAGGGGACGTCGAGGAAGGGGATCGACGTGCTGAGGGCCTACGAATGTTGGGAGAGTGGTGGACGCGACGCCTTTACGCATATACTTAAATTTATGATCTAAAAAAAGCGTTTGATAAATATTTCGAATCAACTTTCAAAATGAAAATGTTGTTCCAGAAGTCTAAAAAAATTTCGGCCATCAAATATTCCCAAAATTCATTCACCCAAAAATTCGACTTTAATACAAGTTTATAGTAGGCGATGTGCGGTACGTCATCAACGCGAGAAATCATAAGACCTTGACTTAGACCTTGACTTTGACGATGTTTGAAGATAGAATTAAGTCGAAGCTGACACCAAATGTCCCATCGACATGAAAGTCCTCGTCGGCCTCTCCTCTCCTCTAATGCACGCTCAATACCCCCCCGCAGGCAACCTGGGTTTACTACTGTGCTCAGAGGACCGGAATTCGAACTCCACCCGTGGAATACCGGACGAGGAAGAGGTAGGTTCACAGTTTATTGGTTCTCGTCGGAGAACAGCAACGGCACTCCTTCGAGCGTCCACACTCACAACACCCCACCGCAGCCGTCGATACCGCTCCTTTGCCACCTCCTAGAGAGTAGGTTCACACACCTAGATCCGGACAGCTGCACGATTCCTGAGTCCACTCTGCCTCTCCTTCACCCCCTCAAGCTCATCCACTCCCAATGCACACTTACTGAAATGCGCGGCGGCCAGTCCGCCGGCCTCGCCTCCGTCTCCTGGGCCGACGCCGACGCGAAGTGCGTTAGAACCCGCAAGATCATCCCGAAGCGCGACACGGCCTGCAACACCATCATCAAGGCGTGGAGGAACGTTGCCCACACCCATGGCGGCGTGAAGAGCCTCATTGCTGCTCCCGATTCGGTGCTGTTGATGGGCCACCTGCGCTTCGCCACGAGCTCCCGGAACATGGTCAGCGAGTCGCACCCTCACATTTGGTGCCCTTGGGCGAGGTCCAACCAGTGGAAGTTGTTGCCCGATCCTGACGCCCCTAGTAAGTTCACCTTTCAAAGGTTCGAGAACAAGTCCTCCGGTCACGTCCTGACCCACAACGGCGACTTCGACGCCGTGCGTCTGTACGACAAGGTCGTGCCGATGAAGCAGGTCGGGCTTTGGTTGGAGCGAATTCTCCACTGTCCCAACACGGTCGACAGCGACAGCGCCAAAATAGCGGGTTACTTTGATGTCTTTGCCACCAAGGGCGACTGGTACAAGAGCGCGAGGAGGGCGTGGGTTTTAGCCGTCGCCAAGGTGGAGACCGACGCCTGTGGCGAGCAGGATCTTTCCATCGGCGCCCCCAACACTGCTCCGACTGGGGCCGTTGTGACCAGCTGGGCGCGGCTCATGGAGGACACTTTCGCGACCAGCGAAGTTACGAAGCTCTGCCCTTCGACCGATTCCTCCTCCTTCGTCAAGGCAGTGAGGAAATTAGAAAAAGCCCTCGTCACCTCCTTCTCGAACCAGAAGTTCACCCAGTCGATGGAAAAGTGGAAGCACTCTCAGATAGAGGCGTTTGTGGTGGAGGCGGTCACTAGCTTCATGACCGCAGACAGTTACACCTGCATGGGAACATTCCTAAGATGCGCCAACGGGAGGTGAGATTGTGCGAAGACGAAGCCATACCTACAAGGATCGAACAGCGACAACGAGCCGTGCCATTATTGCCGCTACTGTGCTCTAACTCTTCGCTTCGCTCCGCTCCGCTCCTCGGCTCGCCCCGCTCGTCGCAGTTTTGGACTAGCCGTCTCCAGCGCGTCAGAGGAAGGTTCTATCGTTCTCGCCGCCTTCGGACAGCCCATGGCCTTCTCCATCGACCCCGCCACGAACGTGGTCCTCTACGGTTCGGAGTCTACCGCCATTCGCGTCCCTGTGCAGGAAAACAAAGCCCCGCTGCGCTACCGTTATAACCTCGACGACCATGACGGCGAGACGGTCCGCATTGGCACCCCTAACCACAACCAAGTCCTCGTGGACGCCCTGTTTTCCTCCGAGGACGACCCCCCCGATCAGCAGAGCCACACCTTCCCCACCTTCGTCAAGTTCTCGCCCCACATCGACTGCGAAATCGGCGTAGACTCGCTCCTTCAGTACTGTGACGCTGAAGACATAGCCGAGAAGTTCACGGTTCAGTTGGCGGCGGCCACGATCCCCCCGCAGAACGAAGATACGGTCGAGAAGGACCTTCTCGAAATTCCCGCGACTCTCAGGGACATTACGAGGGACTGGGGCGACTTAGAATCCGCCAACGTCCTCGCCGCCAATGACTTCGTCCATTTGTTCGCCGAGTGTAGGATGAGGCACGGGTCCGACAACGCTCTTGACGTTATCATCACCGGCATCGAGAGCAGTCTCTGGCTTGGCGAGCAGGTGAGGCGCCACAACGAGCTGGGAATGCGACAGCCAATTCATTCTAACTCACAAACAATTCTCCTCATTACGTTCCTCGCAGTTCGCCGCCGACCTCAAAATCATGTTCCCAAAAATCAACGTCGTTGCGGTGTCTGCGAACAAACTCCTTGGTGCTCTGGAGGAGGTCCCGAGAATGGTCCACTTCGCCGGTTACACGCGCATTGCCGCGGACGACCTCAGACGTGACAAACCGGTCGTTCTGTGCATCAGTCAGTCTGGCCAAACCTTCGCTACGCTCCATGCCACCCGCCTCCTCCTCCGTCTTCTCGGCGGAAACGTCTTCTTGTGTACCGGCGTTCACGATTCCAAGATGCGCGACGCCGTGATTGACTACCTCGGGCCCGAGGCCGGCGATCGCCGCGTGATCCACAACTTCTCTGGAGTACGCCTCGCAGAGCCATCGACCGTCGCCAGCTGTGCGATGCACCACACGCTCACAGAGTTTCTCATGTATATCGGCCAGTGCGCCTGTCTTGTCAACGAGGAGGCTGCAAGGGAGGTCAAGGCCAAGAATAACTCAAAAATGCCGTTCTCTCGACGCAGTCGATCTGACAGCGTCACATTCAACACAAAACTCGCCGTAGTGAGGGAAGACATGATCGACTTCCGCGATCTTGTCGATTCGATCCACGACAACGTGGAAGACATGGTGTCTTCCTCCGGCCTCGTCAATGCCCGGCTCAGGTCCCAGGGCATTCTCTGGGCGAAACACATCACGGAGGTCTGGAGAGTCATGGTGCTCTGCGGCCTCTACATCCTCATCTCGGTCATCTCCGGCTGGCCCCTCTTCCGCTTCCTCTTTTCTTTCCAGATCATCTTCGGCGAGGACAAGGAGGTTACCGCCTTAACCTACACCTCTCGGGTTCTCGATGCGCTCTTCTACATATTACTGCCAAAGGTGCTTTCTTATTTCATGCGATGGTGGGAAGGGCGGAGCATCTTCGCTCGCCACGGCAAACGCACTCTAGTCATCTGCGACGTACCCTACGTCTACAAGCAGCTGGAAAATTACGTCACTAAGCTCTTTGCCCTCTCGTACTCCTTCGTGAATATTGAGGTGCACGGTACGTGCGCGCATGACGACATGGTCCATTGCTTCACGCACCGAGTTGCGAGGGGCACGCTAATTGCTCTAGGCCGACCGGATGGGCGGATTCTTTCTCTCCTAAAGACGGAGCAAACCATCATGCTTGCCGCGAAGCAAGCTGCATTCATAGAGAACATGGGCGTTGGCCCTGAGATCCTGACCATTGGCCACAACAACGTCCAATCTTCCATCGCCACGAATCACATTTGTATCCCGACCTCACGTCGCAAGTTCCTTTCCGAGAGCCTGTATGATTTCGCATTGGCGGCTCGCTCGTCCTCTCAGCTCGGAAACAAAGACGTGGAGAAGACTGCGTCTCTGATCTTAAGGTCGCTCTACAACCAGAGCACCAAGATGGGCGGGGCCTACCCCAGGCGCCTTCTGACGGTCGGTGTCATCCACGCCCGCGATTCCGACGACGAGCTCGATGGCAGCGTCACTTCGTCCGTCTCGATGAACATGTCGAGTCACTCCCAATCGCAGGGCACGCCGAGTAATAATCGCTCGAGGAGCGACACTGGCCAGTCCGATGATTACGCGGAAGAAGTGCTGGCCTTGACTGCGGCCCGCGATCGCCCCAATAACTTGAGCCTGCCTCCCGATACTCCTACTTCCGTTGCTGATAGCGACACGGCCACTCCTAGAAGCGTCAATTTCACATTCGCTTCCAACGGAGGAAAAAGTCCCGGCATCGAAGACTACTCTAGCGCGCACAGAGTCTCATACTCGAAGAAGCCACAGCGCGACGACCAGAACGGTGTGCTGGCTGGTGGTTTGAACGCGGACCCTCTCAGGGGCTCGAAGCACGCCACACCGTCCCTTTCTTTAGAGGCTCGTTACGCCTTCGCCATGAAGCTTCCGAAAGAGGTGCGCCAGAAGCTCGACAAGACCCAGGCCATAGAGCACCTTTTCGAGTCTCGTGTTGCTTCCTTCGAGCGTTACATTGCGATGCTCGTGAGCATGCACGCCATGGCGCAGCATGCGTCAAAGCCGTGGCTTCTCCCACGCTGGGACGTCTCCCGTAGCCAGTCCAACCTCCGAGTCGCCACCACAGCGTGCCCTGTGTGCGTTGAGGAGGGCGACGACGGAGAAGAGTGGGACAACGACAAGAGCAGTCATGCGGAGGAGTTCGACAACAGCAAGCACGTCATCAATGAGAGCAAGAAGAGAATCGGGGAAGGGATGGATAAGAGGCAGGAGTTTTTCCCCGCGTCGATTGTGGCCATGGAAGCGGTGGACGAAGACGAGGTTTCTCGACTGAGGTCAATGCCGCCAGTAGTATCGTCTCCCCCGACAAGAGCGCAAAGCACGCCCAACTTAACAACCCTAGCAACACATTAGATAAACGCATCAAATAAAACAATCGTAATATTTTTAATATGGAAAGAAAGGCTAATCTTTACGAAAGCGTACAACGTCCACCATCTCTTTGACGCAACAATTTTTCCAGGTCCGCCGGGTCAGTGGCTTCGTCCCCGATGCTCCAGAGGTCAGCAAGTTGTTCCTCACTGACGTCTTTCCGCGCGTAAAAGAGGAGGTAGGCCGAAGGATCGACTAGCTTATCTTTTTCGACCGTGGAAATAGAAGCGTCGTTGAATAATTTCCACGTGCTGTCCTTCTCCTTCGCGGTGGCGACGTAGTGGCCGGCGTTCAGGGCGCCGATGTGGTGCACGACGCTGTACAGCGAATACAAACTTTCTCCTCTGCCCGTCATGTCGTTGGACAGATTGTTAACATTTTCATCTATCTTCTTCTGCGCGAGACGGGCCGCCTCATCGTCTTCCTCTTCAGTGCTCGCCGACTGGAGCTCCTCGTGCTTGGATTCGGCGCCGTCGACCATCACAATGTCCTCCTCCTCCCCTCCCTTTGCCTCGCTCATGTGAACATCGCCGTTGTCGGACTTTCCCTCCTCCTCTTTGCCTTCTGCATCGCCCACGTCCACCATCTTCTCGTCGCCCGTCATCTTCTCGTCGGCTTCCGGGGGCGCGACTCCGTCGTTCATCTTGTTCTCCGCCATGATGCTTGAAAAGTCTTGATCTTCGAGGCTGAATGAGACCAGGTTTCTGAGCTTCCTCTTGGACGTCATGGTGTGCTGGAAGCGCTTCAAGTGACAGATCATAATGGGCGGCAGCCTCCAGATGAGAATCTTCTTGGTCGCCTCCCTGTGATCCTTGCACTTTGAGCAGTACACCTCCGGCACGACCTCCTCCTCCGCGAACTTTTTGATGCACTCGTCCAAGCTGATGGCGTTGTCGGCCAGCTTTTCGTTTTTGGCCAACGAGTCGTCCACCGTGAACTTCGAAACCTCTGAGTTGTCGTAGTTCTCCTGCATCACTGTGATGTGGTAGTCGGCCATGACGGTGTCCCCGTCGGCTATCACGCAGGGGAAGTCGTTGTCGGGAACGTAGCAGCCCGCGCAGCACTTGAGCCAGTGGCAGCGGGAGCAGGCTGTCGTCTCCCTGTTCATCAGCCGCAGGCGGAAGCCGTGCCTGGGCATGGGCCCTCCGGCGACGTCCTCGTCGTTGATCAACGTCGGCGACTTATGATCGTGCGGGCGGTAAGTCTCGGACCCTGTTTTCAAGTCGGCGTCGTCCGGATCAGCCTTCTCCCCAGGGACGAAATCTTTCCGGACGACGAATCGGCCCAGGCGACTCGCGATGGCATCGTAGATTTGTCTGCCCGTCATAATGTTCAGCTGCAATTTAATGAGTAGCGGCGGGCCGAACGAGACCATCTTGAACGGATTTATGAAGTACTGCGAGCCCGCCCGCTCCAACGTCCGCTGGCCGACGGCAATGTACATGTCCTTCCCGACGACGACCTCCTCCTTCGTCTCTCCCCCCTCTTTCACCAGCGGCGATGACGACGGCGGTGGCTGCGGATAAGTGTCGAGCTCGTAGATCCATATCGCGGAGCTGTGGACGTCGACTATTTTCTTCGCGGCGGGGATGATGGAAACGACCCGGTTCTGGTCAACGTCCACGACGGCGTACTCCTTCGCGATGGCCCGAAGCTTGCGCTGCAGCGGGCTCAGCTTCTTCTTCGCAGGGTCGACCTTCAGGGGTTCCTCTTTCTCCTCTTCGCTCTCCGAGTCGCTTCGAGAGGAGGCGGAGGAATCGTCGCTGTCATCTTCGTCTGCAGCTCCCTTCACCTTCCTGCTCACCAGCGGCGACGCCTCTTCCTTGGTCGCTTCGACTTGCATTTGATCGCTGTCGTCCTCATAATCCGCCTCGTCGATGTCCCCGAAGAGCCTCGCGCATTCGTCGAGGACGTCCTCCAAGGTCCCATCCCTACCTATCCTGACGCTGCACTTGATGGGGGGCTCGCCAGTTTTCTTCATGAAATTCACGGGGACCGTGACCTGCGTGTCCTCCGGAAGCTGAAGCTGCAAAGTTATGAAAGGCTCATAACGCGCTGAGCAGTACCCGCAGGAGTGGCACGTCGTCGTCGCCTTGAACTGCCCCGTGAAGAGCGCCACAATGATGCTGAGCTCCCTCTGGAGATTGTTCCTCCACCAGATGTCCGCGAGGACGTTGTCGGGCCTACCGTCGCTGTCGGGGTTCTCTAAATACGGCTTGTCGACTATCCTGTTCAGGTCCTCGCTGAGGCCGTTCAGGAGGAACGTGAGGAGCTCCTGGGCGTCGTGCTGCTCGTTGCCTGCAAACTGGTCGTTGACCCGGGCCACGGTGTCCTTGAAGACTCTAGGGTTGATGCTGCCCCCGGTCTTGGTGGTCCAGAGGTCCCCAATGAGGTTACCGAAGGCGTGCGCTAGCCTTCCGCCGTGGCCCAGGGGGTTGGCGGCGTTGACGTCGTTGAGGTATTTCTGCGACGAGCGAAGCGACGAGTTAGTATTTAAGGGGCAGGATGAAAGACGCGTAGCGATGATAGTGGCGTCGACGCCTAGACTGAAACGTTCGGCTCACCTTGCTCGTGAAGTACTGCCTCAGGATGGGCGTGTGACTCAGCGCTTGTATCGTCGCATTCATGTAGCACGTGTTGCCGAGGTTTCCCAGCCCAACTTCTCCGTTGGACACTTCCCCCGCGGTCGTTATCGACACAGAAGACGGCGAAGAAATAAAGTTCGGCGGGTGCGGGGAGCCGCCGCCGTTGGACTCACGCTTCGTCGAGCGATTGCCCTTGCCCTTACGCCCGTCGAAGACGATGTCGTCTTCGACTTCCATTTTCGACTCGTCTTGGGTGGGGGTCTGGGGTTGGGGGGGCATGGGGGAAGCGGACCTGGCCCTGGGCCACGTCCCGTCTTGGTTCATGATCTCGAGGAGGAGGGCGGAATTTGTGGACACGACGGTCTGATCGAACGTCATGTCGAGCGCCAAAACCGCGTCGGTGGATATTGAGGCTGGGGTGGGGGTGGGGGAGGAGGAGGAAGGGGACAACCGCCCGTTCATCGGGTTGGAGTGCTGGACGTCAGAGTCGCTCTTCATCTCCTCGAGCCTCTTGTGCGGGATCGACTGCGCGCTGGTTGCGAGGTCCTTCGCCTCCTTCAGAACCCACAGCCTGCTCCTGTGACGAGCGAAGGACGAGTTAGAATGTAGCAGTCGAGGAGCGAAGCGACGAGCTGTATAGACGAATGCTAAAAGCGACTTCTCAGCTCGTCGCTTCGCTTCGCTCCTAGCAGCCTCTCACCTCTCCGGATCCTCCTTCAGCCCTTCACACATGACCTTGATGAAATCCTGCACCCTCTCGGTCGTGCTGACGAGGACTTCGTTCCTGTATGGTTTGGCCGCCGAATCCTTCACGCAGAGGGAGACGTTGACGACGAGGGGGTACAACTCGACGGTGTACTCGCCTTCGGAATTAGCGGAAGCGAGGCGGGAGATGGGGGGGGCGCCCTCGTAGCCGTACCACGACTCGAGGGCGTTGTAGGCGGTGGGAGGAAGGAGCTTGAAGTCGGAGTCGAGGAGGAGGTTGGGTTTGAGCTGGACGTTGGAGTTCGGGAGGAAGAGGGCCCGATTGTTGATGGGCGGGATTTGGGGGGCACGCTGGTTGAGGGGGTGAAATTTCAGTTTTGACTGAGGGCTTGATAAACTGAAGGAGGATCGTTTGGGAATACGTGTTGAGTTGTTTGTATTGTTGTTGTTGTTGTTGTTGCTGTTGTTCGGAGTGTCGAACTGTCGAAGAGCGAAAGGTGAGTCGAGATCATCCACAGACGACGGATATTGCTGGCCGCATTCCCCGCCTTTCTCACCTCGGTCCAGTTCTGGTACCAGCTCGCGCTGATGAGGTTGTACTTCTCCGCCCCCGCTTCCGCTTCTCTGGACCTTTCCTTCTGTAGGTTCACGTCGATTATGGTTTGTATGATCTGCTTTTCCATCTTGACGGTTGAGGGCTTGACGCCCATCACGCAGCCGGCTATTAGGGAGAGGTCAGAGAGGAACTCGGAACGGGAAGGGTAGAGATTTATCCAGAATATGAAGCCGGGGAGGGTGATTCCGGTTTGGGAGGATGCGAGGGAGCCGGGAACGGAAGACGTTCGAACTTCGGAGAGGACCTGCCTGGCGAAGCCGCTGATGTTTGTGTTTTCGAGGCCGAAGATATCTTTTTCCTGCGACGAGCGGAAGGGGGGGGGGGAGGGGAGCGTGGATTTATATTTGGGGTTAAATATAATTGGAACGACAGATTTCGAACGAAGCAGCCTCTCACCTCCTCCGTTAGGGTCGTAGCGTCGATTTCATTTTTCTCCTTGAACCTGTTCTGCTTCAGGAGCGTCTCCGCCATAACTTGGCACTGCAAAGTTTATTTGTTAGAACACGCGCAAAATAAAATGTCGAAGGTCCGGCCAGTCCTCTCACCTCCTCCTCATTCAATACTCCGTCGCCGTCCGCATCGAACATGTTAAACCCAAAGGAGAACATGTCCTCTTTGCTGCCCCTCACCGCCATGCACCCGAAGTAAAAAAAGTCCCGTATCGTCCAGTGCCCGCTAACGCTGCGAGCCCCTCTGTGTTAAAAATCTTGACGCACGTCTTAAAAGTTTGACCACACCTCACCTCTTAGCGTTCGCCTTAAACGCCAACCCCGCCATCCCCCCCCCCAAGAACTCCTCCGAGCACTTCCTAAAAACCTCCTCCGTGAACTTCGCCTTCTCCCCCCCCCCCCTCCTAATAACCTCATGCCTCCTCCTAACCTCCCTAACCTGACTCTCCCTCATAAAATATTTCCTCACCAAAGCATCCAAGTCCCTCTCAGGATCATACCTATGCTCCAGCTCTACGAAACTAGAGCTAGGACGCCTCATCATAGCGTCGACGTAATCCTCCAACCAGCTAGACAAAATATGCCTCTCACCAAATTTAACCCACTGATAAAACTCATTAAAAGTGCATGAACTCGAACTCTGCGTCGACGAGAAGAGCTCCCGGAGGGCTATGCCGGTCGTCTTGGAGGACGCTATCTTCTCGCCGTGGATGGCGTGGATGAATTGACGGAGCTTCTGCTTTTTTACGGTTGAGTGACGTTCGACGTCGTAGACGTAGAAGAGGATTTTGGTTTTTTGCTGGATTGGAGGGTTTTGAAATAGAGGGGGGGGGGGGAGAGGGTGAAGGGGGGGGGATGTTAAGGGTTGTGTTAATTTATATTTTATATCTTAAAAATATTTGAATAAAGCAACGTTGTAAAAAACACAGTTTACTCTAATCCAAGAACTCCCCCCCTCCCAAACCCTCCAACGCCCCCCCCTCTCACCTCAACCGTCCCTTTAGTTAAAATAGTAATAGCCTGCGCGAAATCCTGAAACTGTAAATTCTGATTATTATGAAAATCAAAACTAGAGTAAACGCACTCATTCAACCCAGCAGGAGGACACTGACTCGGGCTAATGCACGCCGAGAAGGTGGAGAGGGGGATGGTGGGGAGGGGGGGGGAGGAGTAGGAGTAGGAGGTGTAGGTGTGGGAGGGGGGGGGAGAGAGTTGACGGGATGAGAGGCGAATGAAGGCACGCTAAGGGGGGGGAGTAGATAGGGATAGGGGTTAGTAGGGTTAGTTTTAGTGTAGTATTTAGTGTAGTGTAGTATGTTATGGGTTCCTGAATGGTAGCGCTCGGCCGACAGGGTAGCGTCCTTCACCGCCTCGGCAGAGGTTTGTCATAACCACTTTGCGCGGATCCTGCTCCGCCTCGCCCCGGTCCTGGGAAAGTCGTCTTGTAGGGCACATCGTAGGGTGAGCCCCGCAGGTTCGCCTGTCTCGGCATCGAACGACGCAGGCGCTTCATTGATTCGAATGAGCAGACCTGTAGGAGTAATGCTCTCAATAATGCTCTCAATAATGCTCTCAATAATACTCAGGCCTCGCTTAACGATGGGCTCGCTTCACCCTGGGTATCACGTTCGCATGGACCTCTCTTCTATTGGGTCTCATTTAGTAGTCGTAGGGTAGCCATACTTAATTCGTGTTCTCTACACTATTCATAGAGACAGTGTGACTCATAGAGACAGTGTGTGTTGCTTCGGACAAGATCGGGGGAACTATTCTGCTCCTAAATGTTGTTATTTACCTCTAAATTCTTTAACTCTGTTACAGTTGCTAACTTCTCAACGTCCTTTCGAGATAATATCTCGCGTTTAGAAGAAGCCGAAGCTCCCATACGAAGAGTGAAGGCGGCAAAATTAGCAAAAGAGATTTCCAGACATAGAGCCAATTTTTGGCTAAATTTGGAAGATCTCTAAAACATGGAACAAAACATGGAATACGTTACTGATGAACAGAACGGCGATCCCACCATATCTACTGATGTGAAGCCTGCCGTTGAAGGTGAGAATGAGCAGATAATGAGCAGTTGCGGTCTTCTATGTCACTATCGCCATGGCGCCGGCAGTGAAGACCTTCCCTGCCAGCCCTGCCGTTGTTGCTGCTATTGCTGCCGCTATTGCTGCCGCTGTTGCCGTCGTCGACGCAGAGACCGTCCGAGGACGCCGCACAGACGATACTGCGCCTACTGCGAATGCAACAGCAGTTGTGGATAACTATTTATGCAATAAGATGTACGCCCGAACAACCCTAGTCTCACACACCAATACAATACCAATACCAATACCAATACCAATACCAATACCATCACCGCAGAGGACAAGTGGCTCTGCTGCGACATCTGTGACTCTTGGCGTCTCCTACCTTCAGACTCCACCGCTCTCAACTCATCCTCCCTCCCCCTACAAGAGAACGAGTCCTGGACCTGTGTCACCGGCTGCGCCCTCTTCGACTCAACCGGCGACATAACCACCAAGGGAATATGGGACTGCGGTTCGCCTGAGGGCACCGAGATAAAACTGGCGTACGTCAAGAAGGAGAAGACAGTCTTCATGGAAGACAGAGAGGACGAGGACGGCAACGTCGTCACTGTCGTAGCGGACATGCCGAAGAAGGTCAAGATCCAGCCCATCTCCACCGGCGATCGAACCGAGACGATAAACCGCGTTAAAAATACCTACTCTCAAAGCCCGTCCACCCCCTCCACCTTCCAAAGGTTCACAAAATCCAACCCCTTCACTCCTTCCTCCGTAGACTACACTTCCCCCTTTGTGATAACCGTCCCTCCCCCCGGCCTCTCCGTCCCCTCCCACTGGTACGGCGACTTCGACACCAGCATAAACTCCATAATAAACATAATAGGCCCCTCCTACCCCATAAACGTCCTCGACTCCCTCGACCAAAAAGAGAAACCAGTCTCCCTAGGTCCCTGGCTCGACCTCGTCCGAGAGGACAAACTAACTCGAGCCGAAAACCTAATATCCCTCGAATTCACTGACTTGAAACTCGTCGAGTACGTTAAACCACCTCAATTCGTTAAAGACATATGTTGGGTAACGAACCACTGGCCTCCCAATACCCCCAACAAACCTCAAGTAGGCAACTACTGTCTAATAAGCTCCCCAGGCTGCTGGACGGACTTCCACTCTGACTTCGGTGGCTCAACCGTCTGGTACCACGTAGTCTGCGGTATAAAAATATTCTATTTACTTGAACCTACTGATTTCAACAGAATGAAGTATGAGGAGTGGTTGTGCGATCCTAGCCAAGCGAGTATATTCTTCCCTGACATTGGTAGGAATGTTAAGATTATTAATGTTAAAGCTGGGGAAACATTGTGTATACCTAGTGGATGGATTCACGGGGTTTATACACCCGTTAAATCATTAGCTTTCGGAGGCAATTTATTGCACGATATGGGGGTGGAGATGCAGATTGAGATTAATAGTTTGGAGACGAGGGTTAATGTCGTGGAGAAGTTTAAGTTCCCGGAGTTTGTGCAGGTCTGTTATTATAGGGGGGCGGGGATGGTTAGGGAGATGAGGGAGGGGAGGGGGGGGGAGGAGTTGAGGAAGAGGGCGGGGAAGCTTGCGGAGGCGCTTAAGGGGTGGAATGGGGGGGAGGTTGGGGTGAAGGCTCATGACGCTGCGAGGGTATGCAACTCGAGGAACGTTAAGGAGATGGTCGAGGAGCTCATGGCGAGGGCAAGGGGGGAGGATTGGAACGGGGGAGGGGGGTGGCTACCTCTGCCGAAGAAGGTCAAGGCGCAGGACCTGGGGAAGTTCAACAACCCGAACCCGGAGTTTCAGAAGGCGCTCGAGAACTTCAAGCAGACGCAGAAGGCGCTCGAGGAGCAGACGAAGAAGCTGGAGGCGACGAAGAGGGCGCTTCAAGCGCAGGAGAGGATGAAGGAGGGGGTGGCGGCCAAGGCGCCGACTGCAACTGGGGTGGTAGTGGCGGCTACAACTACAGCTGTGACTACGAAATTACCTCCTCCTCCTCCCGCTGCCGTCCAACAGCCACCCCCACCAGCCCCCAAACCCGCCGCCCCCAAACCCGCCGCAGTGCAGCAAGTCGTCAAGCTCGCCTCCAGCAAAGGCCGCTACAAGCACCTCGACGAGGTTGAGATAGACGCCTCCGACGACGACTTCGAGCTCAGCGACTCCGACTTCGAAGAGGAAGAGGAGGAGGACAGAATCTTCCTCGAAGAGGGTAAGAAGAGGCTCTGGGAGGAGGAGGAGGAGGATGATATCGTAACGGCAAAACCGCAGCCGAAGAAGAAGAAGAAGGCGGCGCAGAAGAAGACGGGAGGGACGGGCGTCATGGGTATAGGGAAGGCGCCTCCTAATCTAGCTCTGAGGGTCGCGCAGCAGAAGAAGGCGGCGGCGAGTAAGAGCGATTTTTTTAGGAAGCTTTAAGGAAAATACTGTTAATTTGATGATGAATCTTTGTGCGTTTTTTATTAATTTTAAGGCCTAAGGATTTAGCTTTTGCATTTGTCAAAAATCCTAAAAATCTTTGCTGACTGCAATGACACTTTGACCCAATCGAAACATGTAGGATCTTCACAAAACTCTGCAAGCACCAGGATGAAGCTCAACCTCGCTCTCAGCGCGATAGCTTTGCTCTCCCAAGCTCTCCTACCAGAGGGACACCTCTTCTCGTCCTGCACGGACGGTAGCTCCGGCGGAAAGGTTGACAACCTCCTCATAGTGCGGGCTGATAAGGCCTCCCTCACAACCTCTGAAAAACTCGCCATATCCACGTACAGCGGCTACCTGGCCCGGACCTCGCCCCAGCTCGCCCTAGTAACCAAGCCGGAGGATCTGGCGTGGCTCAACACGATCTCCGAAACGACGACGGACTCCAACAACCTCGACGATGTCCTGTCAAAAATACCTTGCGACAAGTGTACTTATGTTTTGTGCGAAATTGGCAGCAACTCGACCAGCGCTGGCATCTCCTTCGCATCTGCAAGCAAGGATCCTGTCATTGTAGCGACGTCCGATGAGGTAGTTACGGTTTTGGAGGCGCATGGAATCACCATGAACATGAACCTGACCGACACCTTCGACGATGCTTTTTGGGCCCTCGATCAGAGTGATTTGGATTTCAGCAATCATTTGAGTATCATACAGAACGTGAATAACCCGGTACCTCTTTCTGATCTCAGCGTGAAGTGCGGGGCACTGAATTGGTGGGGAGAGGGTGACTGCGAGAAAGACCCTCAGTTACCATCTCTCCCTGCTCGAGCCCTCAACCTGTTGACGCCTGGTGACTCAGTCGTTCTCGGCTGGGGAGGAGGTGACGACCCTGAATGGGACTGCGTCCATGCGTCTACTAGCTACGGCTCTTTCGGAATGATTGCTACGGATCAGGCTATCAACGCTGGCGTCCTGAACATCGACGCCGAAAGCGTCGGTCTGACTCCTCAGAAACGTAAACCTGCAGCTCCCCAAGACCCTGACGAAAGCCCGAAGCACACCATTTCGTTCGTCATGTCAGACGGCGACAACGTCCAGTGGATTCTTAATGACTGGAGCGCTGAGACCGGCAACAACGGCTGGTGGTCGTCCGAGGACAGGGGCAAGGTGAAAATGGGATGGACGCTCAGCCCCTCCCTTGGGTCCCTGGCCCCTACGGTCCTCAAGGCGATCTTGGACGGGGCCACTGAGAACGACCAGATCATTGCAGGCCCGTCTGGTGCCGCTTACGCTTTCGTCAACGATTTCCCCGACGACGCTACCTTCGACGCTTTCTCTGCCGAAACATCCTACCTCATGGACATGGCAGGAATGAAGATCGTGAACGTCTTGAATGACGAGGGCTGGGCCGAGTCCACTAAGAACCTCCTTGAGCAGGACAACATCGACGGCGTCTTCTTGTACGAGTACAATGGTTACTCGGAGCTCGAGGGTGCGATTTCGTTCGTCAACAACAAACCCGTTGTGGGGGGACGCTTCAACCTCTGGAGCCCCAACTTTTACAACGTGACTACTCTTGTGACGGCTTTGGCCGAGCTTCCCAACCTGACTGATATTACTTCGTCCGACGGATACACTGTCATCCCTGTCCATGCCTGGTCCCACAATGTGACCGACATCGTCGAAGCCGCGCAACTGCTAGAAGAAGACGGACGTTTCGACATCGTCCTCCCCGAAGAATTGCTTAGGAGAGTCGCCGAGAATGTCATCCAGTAAAGTAAAAGTAAATCAAATGCTGCGCTATCAATTCTATTTTCAAAACTACTACCTCTCCAACGTTTTTCTGCTTTCATCCACCCCGCCTATATGATGTTGACGTAGTTGTACGGGAACGTCCCTTCGTGCCCCTCGCTATCCTTCCCCTTCCACCAGCCCTCCGGATCAGACGTATTGTCCAACACCACGACGATCGTCCCTTCTTTCAAGCTCATCTCACCAGGTTCGCTGGCCGCGAAGTCGAACAAAACCCGTGCCATCTGGTCCTGGCTCAGCCTGGTGCTGTCGGCCCCGAAGGTGATGTTGTTGCTCGTGCTGACCTCTGATCGCTCCATGACTCCGGCCGAGCCAGCGCTCTGCTTGCTCACCACGTTGCTGGCGACGGAGCTGCCTGAGGCGTTAGCCCCGAAGTTGATGGATCTGGTATCGTTAAACGACGTCTTGTCCATGGTCGCGCTACTCCCGGCAGTTTGGAGGCTCACGGCCCCAGAAGTTCCAGTTCCCGCTACCTTGTTCCCGAAGTTGATGCTATTGGTGTCGTTGAAGTTGCTGCGCTCCATCGTCTTGCTGCTGCCAGCAGCGAGCTTTGTCATACCCCCGTCGCCCTTGAGCTGTTCCGGAGTGAAGTTTCTCACGTTCTTGACGGACTGTTTCGCGCCCAATTTGGGGCCCTTGTAGAAAGTCTGCACGGTCCTGCCAAGGGCGTGGATGCACGTAACGACGACGCCCAAGTCCTTCTGCTCGTAGAGGTCGACGGTCTCAAAGAGGTCGTGCTCGGGCACGCCGAGGGTCCTGCAAGCCTTCAAGAAGTTGCTAATGTTCTCCATCTGCTTGAAGGGCATCTTGCTGGTTCCGATGGTGCGGATGGTTCCTGGCTTGATTGTGTTGATCAAGGTGCAAAGTATCTGTCCGTTCTTCAACGACTCGGCGAAGCTAGTAGGGAAGGTCGCGCCAATAACGTTTTCAATCCACCTCTGGGCCTCAGCCTCGAGCTTGGGGTCGTATTTCAAGGCCATCTTCTTGGCGAGCTCGGCGTCGAGGCCAAAGCCGCCGCCACGAGCCTGGGGAGCGTAGCCCGAGTTGGAGGCGGAAGGGGCAGCGGGGGGCTTGGGGGCGGACGAGCTGTACGACGTCGAAGTCGAAGGCGACGGTGTCGTCTTCTTGGGCACCGGCGGAGGGGCGTTCTTCCCCGAAGCGCTGTCTGCGCCGAAGGTGATGCCCCCCCTTGTCACTTCGGACCTCTGCATCGTCGAGGAGCTGCCCATACTCTGCTGAGAGACGACGTTTGAAGCTCCGGTGCCGACAGTGTTTGCGCCGAATGCGATGTTCCTAGTGTCGTTGAATTTGTTGCCGGTGCGCTCCATCGTTTGGGAGGATCCCATTGCAAGCTTTGTCATGCCGTTGTAGGCGGGCTCCTTCTTGGGGGCGGGCGCGGCGCTCCTGAAGCTCGCCGAGCTCTTTCCGCTCATCTTGGCGCCCAGGTTAGGGCCGCGGAAGTCTGGGACCGTGGTCTGCACTGTCCTGCCGAGGGCATGGATGCAGTTCACGACGACACCAAGGTCCTTCTGCTCAAATAAATCGACTGTTTCAAACAAGTCGTGCTCGGCGACGCCCAGGACCCTGCAGGCCTTCAGGAAATTGCTAATGTTCTCCATCTGCTTGAACGGCATCTTCGAGGTCTCGACCTGGGCAAGTGGGAGAGGGGAGGGTTAGGATATCTGGCGCCTTGAGAACTGCGCCTGCTCCTATAGGAAGGATTGGGGATGGCTGCGGTTCGTCTTTTGTTGTTTTTTCCTCACCTTGCGAATAGTACCGGGCTTTATCCTGTTCATCAGAATACAGAGCATTTGGCCGTCCTTCAGGGACTCAGCAAAGCTGGAAGTGAAGGAGAGATCAGTCACAGCGGAGATCCACGCCGAGGCCTCCTGCTCCTTCCCAACGTCATATTTCATAGCTGATTTTCTCGCTAGTTCGGCGTCGAGACCGTATCCTGCGCCTCGCGTCGACATATTTTGATTTGCTGTTATTGTTGTGGGAACAAGTTTATTGATCTTTTCTCTCTCTTACCTGCTCAATCAACTTCCTGGCTTGTGCCCTGCTCCATTTTGAATCACATTGAGATCATCCAACGTCCACCCTTTACTACGCACACAGTTTTCGTCTGCACCACTGTACTATTTGATTAACGACCAACCCCTCCAACTACTCCCACCCACCCCCCCTCAACGCTATCCAATTTTAATTTGAGTTTATCCAAAAGCCCTGCCCCCGCCCCACACACAACCATGAGCAGCAAGGATTTCAAGGCTTTCGTTCTTGCGCTGCTGCGCAACAAAATGTACGAGACAGCAATAAGCGAGTGCGCTGGCGAAATATCCCGGCGCGGAAACGAGCCGTTTCTGCAATACTTTAGGGCCTTTGCCTTGGGAATGTCGGGCCAAGCTTCCGGGGGAATCAGGGAGGTGAGGAAACGCTCCCCCCAGCAGGCGTTACAGTAGCGGCGAACCCTAACCCCCTCTCGCATCTCACTTCTCACACCGTTCGCAGCTGGAAGCCCTGCAGCGCAAGCGCGACATGGAGTACCCCGCAGCAATAATGCTCCTGTTCTTCCACCGAAGGTCCAAGATGGTGGACATGCACGAGATCGACACGATCGAGTCGTCCCTCTCGCAGGTCGAGTCGTCCCTGAGTGACAACGGCTCCCTCCTCTCGGCCATGTTCTACTTCTTCACGGAGAACTATTACGACGCCAGGAGGATGGTGGGGAAGGTCATGTCCATGAATGGAATTGCTCAGAACCCCACCCAGGTGCAGGCCAACACCCTGAGCGCCTGGATAGAGATTATGGACCCAGAGAGCAGCGACGGTGCGAGAGGCGACACCGTTAATTTGCTGGAGGACCAGAGCATGGCGAGGGACCTCGACTGCTTGATGGCCAAGGCCAAATACTACGAGACGCAGGGGAGGAAGAAGGTGAGAAGATTTTTGGAATTAGTTGCACCACAATATAATAATAATATTTCTAACTCGATGACGTCGAATTATCTTTATCTTGTGTCGCAGCTGGCACTGGACCAGTTGAATGAGGCCATTGCTCTGCAGTCTTGGTTCACGCCCGCCCTCTCGGAGAAGAGCAAGGTGAGAAGCGAGTAATTTGCTCAATCCAATTCAATTCAATTTCTAACTCTCGCTCGTCGCAGATGTTCATGAGCTCCGGCGAGTGGGAGCAGGCCAACGAGATGGCGCAGAGGGTCCTGAACACTTCCAACAGCAACTCCTCCAACAACTCGCCCTCCTTCGAGGCGATCTTGCTGCTCGCCCTCTGTGACATCGTCTTCTTCGGAAAGACCGTGGAGGACAACATGGAGACGCTGTTCCGTTCCCTTCAGGAGCAGGAGGTGAGGCAGCACTGCGAGGACGAAGCATAACATTTACACTACTATCATTTTCTAACCCAATCTTCACCACGCTCGCCGCAGCACGACAACGCGACGATCCACTTCACCACCTCCAGGCTGTTCGCGAGGTTGTCGGGGAGGAAGCGCAACATCCTGCAGTACACGATCAAGATGATGAAGGTGTGCTGCGACCTGGAGCCGATGAACTCCAAGTTCTATTCCGAGCTCGCGTTCCAGTACCGCCTCGAGGGTAGCTACGGGACGGCGCTTGACACGTACCGCGACGCCAGCAAGTACGACGAGAGCAACGTCGACGCCATTTACGGGAGCATCTACTGCCAGATCATGCAGGGCAGCCTGGAGGACGCCGAGCAGCAACTCGAATTTTTGAGCGTCGTGCAGGACGGAACCACGCAGGCTAGCAGCGACATGCTCTTCATGCAGGCTCTCCTCGCCTACAGGAAGGAGAAGAACCCGAGCAGGCACCTCGACCTTTTGGCCGACACGCTAGATGCCCGAAGGAGAGAGCAAGGTGAGTGAGATAGCGGACCTGGCTGTCACTGCTTCGCTGCGCTGCGCGATTCTAACACGCTCGTCGCAGAGGCCACCCCGAGTAACGGCATCCTCGAAGAATACGTCCAATTCAACCCGGACTTCATGGTCGAGCTCGCGAAAGAGTACCTGCAGCACCTGCACTCACCCTCGTCGGTCATGACCGGCTCGTCGTCCGACGATGTGCCTCCTGCTGTGCGATCTGGCTTGGAGATTCTGGAGAACTGCACCAGCCGGGTTCCGGCGTTGCTGGACGCGCACCTGGTCATCGCCAAGGCGAACTTCGAGATGAAGAAGCTGGACAAGACCCAGCAGACTCTGAACCACTGCATCGACATCAACCCGTCGCACAGCGACACCTACTTGGCCATGTCGCAGCTCCACTTGGCGAAGGACAACTTCAAGTCCGCCAACAGTTGTCTCGAGCAGGCTGTGAGCTACGACTTCAAGATCCGAAACTCCCCCATCTTTCAGCTCGTCAAGAGCGAGGTTTTGGCGAACCAGGGCGCGCTGGACGAGGCCAAAACGCAGCTGGAGGACGCCATGAAGCTCCCCGGAGTGAGGGACGGGCTGACCGGCGATGTCAGCCTTAGCGACCGCGTCTCTATTTTCGTCAAGCTGGCGGGCATCTACGCGCGCCTCAACATGATCAGCGAAGCGAACGAGGTGCTCAACGAGGGCAAGGCCGCGTTCGAAGGTGAGAAGCCACGAAAGGGATGCACAATTGGTGTTGCAATTCTAACTCCCTCATGAATTTTTCTATCGTCGCAGGCTCGGCGGAGCAAATTAGGATTCTCGTCGCCATCTCGGACCTCGCCATCAAGAAGAACGACTTCACGAGCGCCATCAACATGCTCAACAGCGTTCCCACGGAGAGCAGCCTGTACACCCACGCCGTCGTCGCCAAGGCCGACATATATTTGAAGCACAGGCACGACAAGCAGGCCTTCGCCCAGTGCTACTTGGAGCTCGTGCAGGCGAAGAAGAGCGCGGCCACTTACGTGCTGCTAGGGGAGGCCTACATGCGCATCCAGGCTCCCGAGAGGTGAGATATAGTCGGTTCCGTTTTCTGTTCAGTATCAGTATCCAACTCCAACTCCTCTCTTCTAACACATTTCTACGCAGCGCGATCGACGCCTTCGAAAGCGCCCTGAGGTACAACCCCAAGGACTCGCGACTGGCGGAGAAGATCGGCAAGGCGCTGGTCTCGACTCACGACTACATGAAGGCCCAGGACTACTACGAGAACGCCCTGAGGAACATGCCCGACAACATCGGGCTGAGGTACGACATGGCGAAGCTCTTCACCAAGCTGCAGAACTACGACAGGGCCGCCAAGACCCTGAAGAAGGTGCTGAGCGGCCTGGACGACCAGGACGAGGGGAAGGACGCGCTCGAGAGCGTCACGAACCAGGACTTGAAGACCCTGACGCAGGACGTCGAGACGTTACTGCTCCTCGTCGAGGTTTACAAGGGCAGCGGCGACCTGGACATGATGAAGGAGACCCTGCTGCGGGCGAGAGCCATCCAGAAGCTCGTCATGGACATGGCCAGGGGCCAGGGAGAGAGCAAGAGCAGCCAGGCCAAGATCGGCAGCAAAATTTGCTACGCGCTGGCCAAGGTCGAAGAGGACGAGAACGACGACGCGGCGGCGATTGAATTTTACCAGGAGGCACTGGACAGTAGCGTCCACGAGGCTAGCATGATGAGCCTGAGCAAGGTGTACCTGAGGAAGCACAACTTGGACGAGTGCGAGGAGATGACGCAGACCCTGCTGAGGGTCGCGAGCGCCAAGGAGGAGGCCACCATGGTGATGGGCGACCTCATGTTCTTGAAGAGCGACTTCGAGAGCGCCACGGTGCAGTACAGGAACCTGCTGGCCAAGAACCCGAATAACTACGTGGCGCTGGAGAAGCTGGTGTCGCTGCTGCGACGGGCGGGGAAGCTGGACGAAGTTCCCGAGCTCTTCGAGAACGCGGAGAAGGCCGATCCCAGGAGCAGCAGCCACAGCGGCCTGTTCTTCGCCAAGGGCATGTACTACAGGTACACGAATTCGATCATGGACGCGATCAAGAACTTCAACCTGATTCGCAGGGACGGGGAGTGGGGGAGCAAGGCGCTGGAGAACATGATCGAGATTTACATCAATCCGGACGGGGCCAATATGTGGGAGGAGGCGGAGGGGGGGGGGGAGGGCAATAGCGAGAGCGTCAGGGTCGCGGAGAAGCTGCTGAGGGAGCTCGAGCTTCTCGGGCCGAAGAAGAAGAAGCACATCATCCTAGAGAACTTTCACCAGCTGGCCACGAGGCAGAAGGCCAACATCGACAGGGCCATGGCCAGCTTCCTGGAGATCCTGGAGACGGACAAGGAGTACCTGCCCGCATTATTCGGCGTGAGCATGGCGTTCATGTTCGAAAAGGCGAGCAACAAGAGCAGGAACTATTTGAAGAGAATCGCCAAGATGCCGTACAACCAGGAGTTCGCGGACGAGTTCGAGAAGAGCTACCTGATGCTCGCCGAGATCTACGTGGGCAGGGGCAAGTTCGACCTCGCCCAGGAGCTCTGCAAGAAGTGCCTCGGCTACAACAAGAGCTGCGCAGGCGCGTGGGACCTCATGGGCGTCATCATGGAGAAGGAGCAGAGCTACAAGGACGCAGCAGAGTGCTACGAGAAGAGCTGGAAGTTCGAACACGAGGCCAGCGCAAGCATAGGGTTCAAGCTCGCCTTCAACTACCTCAAGGCCAAGAGGTACGTCGAGGCCATAGATATCAGCAACAAAGTCCTGGCGCAGTACCCAGACTACCCCAAGATCCGGACCGAAATCCTTCAGAGGGCCATGGAGAGCTTGAGGCCTTGAGGAGGAGGAGGAGGAGGTTGAGGTTGTGGTTGTGGTTGTGGTTGTGGTTGAGTTTGTTTGTTTTTCAGTGTTTGTGAGAATTAGTTTGAGGGAGGTGGTGGGGGTGGTGGGGGTGGTGGGGGTGGGGTGGTGGGGATGTGGATGGGGCGTCGGAAGGTTTCAAAAAATATAGCAAGCGCATCATAAATTTCGACGATAAAATGGATTTCTTTTTCCTTGCTAGTCTGGGGCTTTGGGAGGCTTTGACTTAGGGGGGATGACATCAGGGGGAGAAGAAGACACAAGAAGCAGGGGCGATACGAAGAGGAGTTGGGGCAGGTTTGGATGTAAGCGGAAAATGAATACGTTACGTGCACGGGATTAGTATGTGATTTTCCAGTGTCTCGAAATTGCTCCAAAAGGATTCACTCTCACTTATAACCATTATTTACCACCATCGGCTACCTTCTCAAGTTTGAACTCTTATGCTTAGAAAGATACCTGCTATTTAGCAGCGACCTTGATCGCCAAATCCCCCTCGCCCCTTAATTTCTCTTTCCCCTCCTCACAACACCTTTCCTCGGGCGACCCCCCCCCTTCGCACCGTCTCCTCTTTTTTGTGGGCCATCGATTTCGAACGCCCGCTACATAAAAAATCCTGCCCCTTTGCCCCCCCCCCCAACATGTCCAACTCACTGCGCAAGATCCGCGCGCTGATGATCCTTCTACTTTTCCTCCTGAACACATCGCTAGCAGACCAGCCCGGGCAAGGGCAGAGGAGGTTGATAGAGACATTCAGCATAATCACGCGAGACAGGTACGGAGATACTTGGAACGGAGGCGTATTAAGCGTGACGGATGTAGATACAGGCGAAGTCTTCGAGACTTCTACAGGACCTGAAAATAGTTGTAAATATAATCCACCAGAAGATACTTGCGAGAGGATCGAGACGATCAGCCTGTACTGCGGAAGTTATTCCGCCTCAACTTCTAGTGGCTCCTGGCCAGAAGAACGGACGTGGAGTATTAAGAATGCTGCTGGCTCAACAGTCGCTGAGGGAGCTGGAACAAGTATCGCACACTTTTCCACGGTTGCATGCATGTCTTGCGGATTAGGGAAAGGATCAATATCAGGTACAGAATGCGAAGATTGCCCAGAAGGGAAGTACAGCGACATCGACGGCCCCGGATACTGCAAGCTATGCCCGGGAGGAACGTACAGGTGAGCAAAAGCGGGTGGCAACAGCAATTGAGTCCCAATCTAACAGTAAACAATTATGCAGTGCTTCCATTTCCGCAGAGTCCGTAGATACTTGTCTTGCGTGTGCCGCAGGAAAGGCGAGCGCGACTACAGGAGCCACCTCCGAGAGCGTGTGTGTTCCCTGCGAAGCCAATACCTTCAGTGAAACGACGTCAAGCGAGCTTTGCGTCCCATGCCCCGAGGGCAAGTATAGCATTGAGGGCTCGTCCGCTTGCTTGCTGGACAACCCCCCTCCCATTTTCGTGAGCGGGATGTGTGATTATCGAATTGATTATAATGGACTCTACCAACCAGTGGGAAAGACCAAGTCGGGAAAGTATTATTACGTAAACGAGAATAATAGGTATATATATTGGGATGGGGACTGCGATGGCCAGGGCGCTGCCACTCTTTTTGACTTGTGGATATTTCATTTCGTCGAACCGTCAACTACAGCGGAAAACGACTTGGAAGGTAAGGGAAATTTATGTCAGTATTCCACACCAACCCCTTCACTAACATTGTAAACCAAACCATAGGTGACGGCGTTTGCACATTTGCCGGCTATTTATCATCTACCTCCTCGGTCCCACCGATGGGGATAAATACGTGGAGAATTTGGTGCCCTGTCTGGACTGACACCCAAATCACGATTGAGGCCGCCGCTATATGTCCAGCCGGGAACGAACCGACGTCTTCTACGGAATGTTCACCATGTCAAGCTAACTACTTTAGCAGCACTTCTTCGAATTTGCCGTGTGATTCATGTCAAGTGGGAACGTTCAGCCTTGGGGGAGCGGACGTATGCACTGCAGCCACATGTGAGGCTGGCAAAGAACCGACATCGACAACTAATTGCGCACCCTGCCCAGTGAACACTTATAGCAGCACCAGTTCGACTGATCTTTGCGCCCCTTGCGCCAAAGGGAAGTTTAGCCTTGAAGGGTCGAATGAGTGCACTGCGGAAACTTGTCCAGCGGGAGAAGAGCCATCGTCAACAGACGATTGCTCATATTGTCCAGCAAATACGTTTAGCAACGTATCATCTACCGAACTTTGTAGTCCTTGCCCAATCGGGAATTATAGCGACTATGGCGCAACCCAATGCACTCTAGAAGTCCCTCCCGCAATGCTCGTGAGCGGCTTGTGTATTCCTTCGGGTAATTACGACGGCTTGTATAAGCCCACTGACAAGACCGAAACTGGAAAGTGGGCGTTCAGAAACGATAATGGACTCTTTTTATACTGGGGCACGAGCTGTACGGGACCTGGGCACGAGTACGACGAAAGTAGGTGGATATTTGACGACAATGTGCCTTCATTCAGTACAGGTAAGTGAAATATGATTGTTCAAGTGTGTCGCTTTAAACTAACCCTCTCCCTCAAAACTCATCGTAATATGAAGAGTTATTGGACTTGAACGGCGAATGCAGATATGATGGCTACATCAAGTCTGATTCCATGGCGCCACCAATTGGGAATAACACTTGGACGGTCTCATGCAACTTTAAGATGATACCGAACGAGCTGTCAATCGAAGCCATCGTATCTACTGATCGTTTTGCCTCCAATATGCAGGAGGTCCTCAGTGCTATTTCCAAGTATGGTAATAATAAAATCAAATCAGGAGATCGTGTGTTGGCCAGCGCTGGCACTTACACTTGTGCTGAGGCTCAATCGTGCCATAATCTGCTAAAAATGCAACTCACATACAAACTTCATGGAAGCATTGTCTGCGTCGACAGAAACCTAGGGTGCGTCCTTGACGGCGAGCAGAAAAGAGATATTTTGTGGGTGGAAGGTACAGGGACGGACAAATTGACGATAAAAGGATTTCGCTTCTATCGCGGAAACTCTACTCTCCACGATCCTGTTAGCTACGGTGGAGGGCTGGGTCTCACCGAAGAAGCTATTGTCAAGTTAGAGTTCTGCACGTTTGACTCGTGTCATGCGTATCAAGGCGGAGCAATTTTTCTAAACGGAGGAACCACTCTCACCGCTTACGGTGCATCGTTCATGAGCAACTCCGCAGTAGGCACATCACACGACATCCGCAATGACGGCGACCTAGCCATCTACGACTCGTGCCCCGACGGTTGGACTGGAATCCCCGAAAAAGGCTCCCCCATCATAACAAGCGGTGCTATCGCCTACGGCACCACAACTAGCTTTAGTATCGGCTCGTGCACGATATGTCCTCTTGGAAAGGCAGGTCCACGTGGCTGGTACGATCCCTCATACTCGTCGACGTGCGAAACTTGCACTCTTGGAAAGTTCAGGAGCCGAGAAGTGGCGACTTGTACAATCTGCGCCGCGGGTAAATACAACAGCAACGAGGTTGCAGATGCCTCGCTACACGAAAAATGCGATTCTTGCCCTGCTGGAAAGCACCTGTCTGACGAAGGAACGACCGTCGAGTCCCACGACAGTGAGGACGACTGCTCTATGTGTAAGGCTGGGACGTACAGCAACAAGACCGCACCCTCATGTATCGAATGCGCGAAAGGAAAGTATCTAGCGAATGACGGAACGGACATTGTTCATCATGACGAAGAGTCTGATTGCCTGGAATGTGACGCCGGTAAATACAACGACCACGTCGGCGGAATATCCTGCGCGTCCTGCGGCGAAGGAAAATACTTAAATACAACTGGCGCGACGTCAGAAACGACATGCACCTTGTGCGAGAAAGGAAAATACAACGACGGCGTCGCACAGCAAGACTGCAAAACTTGCCTCCCAGGGAAAATTGCCCCGTCAGCTGGTTACAAGAACTGCGCTGACTGTATTACAGGAACATATGCCTCAGCGGGCATGAACATGACTGAATGCAAACAGTGTGCTAGAAATTACTATTCAAATCAAACCGGCTCAGAGACCTGCTCAAAATGCGAGTTTGGCCGTTGGGCTGACTTCCTTGGAGCCGTCGAGTGTCAATACTGTCCGCAACATTTTACATATGACAAGTCCAAGCGTGATTGCGTTTGCTTGGACAGTTTTATCCCCGTGACTAGAAATGGTAAAAAGTCATGCACGTGCAGAGCGGGCGAGACCCTAGTAAACGACAGATGCGCCCCCTGCGAAGATGGCCGATTTAAAGGTCTCAACGGAACCGACAGTTGCGACGTTTGTGATGACAAAGCAATCAAAGGCGCCCTCGAGACCATATTCGGCGCCAATAAGACATTCTCTGTTTCTTGTGCCTGCGGAAAAGGTAAATTCCTCGACCCTCGCGATGCACTGACCGCCACTCCAGGCGGCGTTTGCAAATACTGCTCACATGAAAACTTAGAACGCGCGAAAGGAGTCAACTGCGACGTGATCGGACTAACGCTGGCGACCTTGCCGATTGAAAACGGGTACTGGAGAAGCTCAAAGGAAAGCGCCTTCATCGTAGAGTGCCAGAATAATGAATCGTGTGTACATGCATCTGACGATGAACTCTGTGCTGAAGGACATACTGGCCCGATCTGCTCCGTTTGCACTAAAGACTTCAGTCAGAACGCCGTTGGGGTTTGCAAGCCCTGCGCTTCAGCCGAAGTGTCTATTGGCTTCATCGCCTTTTGGGTCGTCCTTGGTCTTCTTATTATTTACTACGTCCTCCGCAAGGTCGTCGGAAAGGACAAGCTCTCTCTCGAAGGCGTCTCCAGTGAGCTCACTAGAGTGACCTCTGACGATGATCACTGGAGCACACGCCTCAACACCAAAGGAAAGATCTTGACGTCCTTCTATCAGATTATCTCCAGATTCCCGGACATCCTAGTTGTCAAGTTCCCTGATGTCTATAGGGTTTTTACAACAGCATTTGACAGCATTTTCAATTTGGAGTTTATCGGGCTCGTCAGCTTTGGATGCTTTCTTCCTCCGTCAATATACAGCTTCCACGGTTCTTTGTTGGTGACGACGGTGACCCCGATCATCATTTGTTTGGGCCTTTACATTTTGACCTTCATACAGCGTCGACGTTTGGATGATATAGCAGCCAAGAGCGGAGATCCAAAAGACAAAGATAAAGCCGAGAAACTGACGAAGTCCCGATATACTATATTTTTCGGTTTCCTGTATCTCATCTTCGCTTCAACTACAACGACCACCTTCACGACCTTCCTCTGCACGACGTACGGTGACGATCCAACGAGGTACTTGATCGCGGACAGGAGCATCGACTGTGACAGCGACATCCACAAGAAATACATGGTTCTGTCCTGGATAATGATAGCCGTGTATCCGATCGGAATCACAACCCTTTACTCTTACGAGCTATACAAGCACAAAGATGCTATCCAGGCGAAGGATGCAGATAGATACGACAATGATGATATCCAACATATAATTTTCCTCTGGCGAGACTACAGGCCTGAGTACTGGTGGTTTGAGATCTACGAGTGCTTTCGTCGACTTAGCTTCGCCGGCTTGCTGGCGTTGCCAGCTTTCAAGCCAGGAGGTGCTGCACAACTCTGCTTCTCGATGATCTTAGCTTTTGTTTCATCAATTATGTACACATATCACGAGCCGTTTGATAGAACGGACGAGAACATGCTTGCTCAGGTGTCGTCAGTCTCCATATTTTTGACACTGCTCGGTGCCATCATGATAAAGTTGAAAGATCAATTAGCGGACCATGACGCATTCGGCGTTATCCTTATTATCATTAACACGCTGGTCTTAGGATTGTTTGGGGTCGGCTTTCTGTTTAAGCCGATGTTCCAATTTTATAAGAAATACGAAAGGAAGCACTTACACGACGCTCCTTTGAAGGGTGCCCCACCCGAAGCCGAGTATTCAGTGGACTTATTCATTGAACACTTCAAGAGGCTCGTAGAGAGCACTGCCGAGGAAGCCGGATGGGAAACGGTAAAGTTGAAGGACTGGAGTGGGAACAAAAATAAGGTGCAGGCGTGGCTTGATGAGACCGGGGCAAAGATGGATTGGAGGTGCGAGAATGGAGACGGCACAATAAATCAGGCCCGGGTTAAGTATGTTGTCGACGCTGACGTGGAAACCATGCTCCAGGAAATCGGGGGTATCAAAAGTCGACACGAAATGTCGGTTGGCTCGTTTGCTTACGTCATGGACGAGGGGAAAACCGACAAAGGAGAGAAATGGAGGCAAATCTATTATTCCATTCAGTTGCCATGGCCGTTTAGGCAGCGCGATATGATTTACACCGAGCACACGAGAATGGAACAAGGCGGAGACGTATTGGTCTGCTCTAGAAGCTCTAAAGAAGTGAACGACATGACGAACTCGCTGAGCGTTAAATTTGGTCGGTACCGTGCCGAGGTTCGGATCGCAGGCTATAGGCTGAGGGGCATCGGCGAAGGAAAAACGGAGATCATATACCTCTCCGACGTCGACCTCGGAGGCAGTTTTTCGATTGGTTACTTTTACAGGAAAGTTTCTCAACGATTCCTTAAGGGTATCGTTGATATGCACCTGCAGTATGCGAAGACGTCGAGGGAAGGCTCGGTGTCCAACCCTCCTGCACCGTTGCCTTTCCTTTCACGTGCGCTCACAACGGTAGCCAAAAAGGGTGGTGCTAAGGGTAGGCGACTTACCACTAGTCCTATGTTCGCAACTCTACAAACCACGCCGAGCGTGGCAGATGGCCTGAACGTCGAGATGGGTAGAATGATGAAGAGAAGGACGGGCAATAAAGATAAAAAAGACGACGAACACGCGAACGACATCCTCGTGTTGTAATAGAAATAGTAATAGAAATAGAAATATAAATTGGGTGGGGGAAGGGTGAAGGGGGGAAAGGGGAAGGGGATAGGGGATAGGGGGTAGGGGCTGGGGGGTAGGGAGTAGGGGCAAGGGGCAAGGGGCAAGGGGGTAGGGACTGCGATGAACATATGATATATTTGGTAGGGGTAAGGTTCATCGCAACGCAAAACCGAAATTAAAAAGGGTTAACAAATTACATACACAAAACTTTCTAAAAAAAAGCGAGTGCGTTTTTCCTTCTTCCCCCCTCTTTTAAATTCGAGAGAGTAGAAATGCCCCCTAATCCGCGAACATGATGCGCCTCGCGGCGTTGAGACTTCCCTCCGCCCTGCTGAGGCTGTCCATGGTGTTGTTTTTCTTGGCCCTGTTCGACATGGCCCCCTCCTTCTCCTTCCACTTCTGCGGGGACATTACTTTCCTGTTCGCGTGCTGGACTAAGGCCTTGGCGCTGGGGCTCTTATCCTTCACCGGACTCCTCCCGCCTGCCTTGTTCGCCCCGACGATCCCCCCCTCGCCGTGCTTGTCAACGATGATCCTGGATATCCTCCTCTTGGCTGCTTCGAGTTCTGCCTCCTGCTGCGAGTTCTTCTCCCGAAGCTTCAGGAGCTCCCTGGCCGCGATCTTGAACTTGCGCTGGGTCTCGAGGTTCTCCTCCCTCGCCTTACCGTACTGGTCGGAGTAGCTCAGGGCCTCTGACTTGTGCTGATCGACGGCGACCTCCATTTTCCCGATGGTCTTCTTGAGCTTGACGACCTCGCTCCTTTCCTTCCTCAACGCCGTCTCGCATCTCTCTAGTTTCGTCGCGTACCTATCTCTATCCTTGGTTAACTCCGCGATGTCGTTCTTCATCCTGTGGAATGTCTGCTCCATTACTTCCTTGTAAACCTCGTAGTCCTTGACCTCCCCCAAAGCCTTGCGAAGAGCGGCCCTGTCCTTCGTCTTGAGCGCACCTCCCTCCCCGGCAAGCTTCATCTTGAGGTCGTCCCTTTCAAACTGAAGTTCGGCGACTGTCCTCTGGAAGTTTGTGATTTTGTTTTCCAGCTCTATATTCTCCCTCTGCCTAAGCTCAAGCGCATTGAAGATAGACTGCGGCACGGCCCTCGCCTCCGCTAGCTGCTCCGCGAAGCTCTCCGCCGCGTCCTGATTCTTCACAGTGCTGTTCTCTACTGACTGGGGGACAGCCGCTGCCTGAGGCGACACTGGCATGCTGAGGCCGTTGGAGGAGTTAGAGTCGTCGCTGTCTAAGCCTCCGGCGGGGTAGTAGATGCTGCTCTCGTTCTGGCTGTACTGTGTTGGACTGGTGAACTGAAGCTGCTGCTGCGGCTTGGGTTTAGTTGTTGTCTTCTCTTCTTCCCCCTCCTGCACGAGACGCAAAAGTTAGAACACATTGATACACATCGATGTTCAGTCAGCACGTTCTCACCTCCTCCCCCGTAACCTCCCTCGCCGAAACCTTAACCTTCTCAACCAGCTTAAGTACCTTCAAGCTAACTTCACATTCATTAAGTCCAGGGTCAACCACCGCCATAACCGTCCCCTGATCCCTCCCCAGTAGCATATCTGACAAGAGCATGTCGAGCCTGCTCGTGTTCAAGGAAGGTACGTAACCGTACTTTTCGACGACGCCGTTAGAAAGCCGGTCGAGGGTCTCCTCGAAGTTTACTAGCCACTTGTTGCCGAGTTTGCTGTGTGCGTGGTTGTGGATGTGGGTTAGGGTATGAGGCGAGGAGCGGTAGGACGACCGAAACTATTTTGGAATTTCGTACCTCTGGTTCTTAAGACTCGCAAGAGTAACAATAGTAAGCTTAACTGGTGTAGTATCAACTTCCTCCGCTCCTTCTGCGTGGTAAGTCTTTCCTGCGCCGATGTGGGAGGTGTTTATGGGGAGCTTTTCGAGGGTTACGGTGAAGACGTTGTGGAGGAGGGGGTTGATAGAGGCGGAGTTGGCGCGGACGCGACGGAGGATGTCCTTGATGTCGTTGGAGGAGCGGATCTGAATGTTTATTTTTGAGAGCTTTGTTAGGTGTTTATGTGACAGTTTATAGAGAAGCAACAGCGTGTTCTCACCTCAATCTCCCAGAGCTCCGGGATTGCTACGCCTCGACCAGATCCGCAGTCCTTCATGATAAGATCCGGGCTGATGTCGAGGCTGCCCGCGGCTACGGAGCTCTTGAGCATGTCGACGATCCCCTCGCCCTTGGTCACATGCAGAGAGTACCAGTTTATGGTTACTCTGTTCTTGTACGTCTTGGGATCTGTGGAAAGTGAAGGGAGGGGGAGGGGTGTTAGAAACTGCGAAGAAGTTTTTGGCAGTAGCAGATCTCACCTCCCGGTCCGTAATCCCCAAGGTGCTCCACGATTTCCCCGCAGATCTTCGAGAGGACCCCATCATAGTCAGACTGCTCCGAGTAAGAATCATATTAGAACCATATTAGAACCACGCATTTTTCCCCTCTCTCACCTTAGCATTCCCCTCCAAAACACTCCTCGTACCATTCTCCGATCCAGTCAAACACACAGTTGCATTCTTCCCGCTCAAAACGCTCGTAGTCGCAACCTTGAATCCTTTAATCCAATCCTCCCTCCCCTGCACAGGGAAAACATGATCATACTGAAACGACACAATAGACGAAAGGTTAGATTCAGGGAAGTACACTGTTTTACGGTCTTCTCCGACTGTGAGGACGCCGCAGGATAAGGAGGCGTAGGAATGGTCGGGTGTTGAGGAGGACATTTGGTCGTCGTAGACGTAGCAGTGTGAGGAGAGAGAGTTTTGAGACTGGGAGAGTGGCATGATTTAAAGGAGGGAGTTGGATTTGAGAGGAATGCGAGAGATTTTTAGTTGATTATTATTTATTGTTGTGATGTTGAAAGGAATGGCGTTGCGTAGCGTCCTTGGGTTTGCGTTGGTTGGCCACGTTGCAGTCAAGGTTGAGCAATTCAAGCTTTCCAGGATAATCTCAAAATCAAAATGGAGAACGAGCTTAATGGACAAGCCGCGGCACCAACCTTCCAGCCGCCGTCGTCAACAGAAGATCCTCCCCCCTCTTCCGACCTAAACCCGTCCAGCGTCGTTGAAACTGAACCTTTGACGACTCCGAGCAATTCCCTCCAAACTCTCACTGATCCTATGTCCATTGACGCTCCCCCCGCCGCCCCCTCACCATCGCCAGCGCCAGTAAGTTTCCTTACAAACAGCGGCATTCCCAGCACAACCGCAGCACCTGTAGGTTCTACAGTACAAGATTCTGCCCCATCCGCTCCAATCCCTACGGACCCTGCCTTACAAAAGGGCGCTCCGAAGCCTAAGAAGCGAACCGCATACTTCATATTCATGGACGAAACCCGCGCTCGTGCAAAGCAGAATTTAATCGACGCAGGTCAAGAGAATGTTCAGGTTGGTGATGTTAGTAAGGTGAGATATTTAAGGAAAGGGATTGAAGAAGAGACTTTCTTAACAAACAACTAACAGAGCACAACGAACACAGGAGATCGGTAGGCTTTGGAAGCTTGTTACTGACGAGGAGAAGAAACCTTACGAGGAACAGGTAAGAAAAAAAAAAACACTAACTTGCTCAATTACATACTAAAATACCTCCAAAACCATTCACCCTCATTCTCTCTCTCCCAAGTCCCGCCTCGAGAAAGCTCAATACCAAACATGGCTATCCTCCAACCCCCTCCCTGTCTCCGGCAGCGGCGACGGCGGCGAAGGTAAAATTTTGGACTTACCCATCCCTGTAGCTAAGGTTAAAAAGATCCTTAAAATGGACCCTGATTTGAAGAGCGTTAGTAAGGAGAGGTGAGAGTGGTATTCTAAACAACTTTTTTCGTACTATTTAATGTACTATAATAATCTCATAACTAACCCACAATAATAAATATCGTTCCCCACCAACCCCAGCTTAAGTTTAATAACCTACGCCACTCAACTCTTCACCTCCTACACGGCCCAACAATCGTACTCAATCTCAACAATCCAAAACCGCCGTCGTCTCCTCCCCCGCGACCTCCTCGACGCTTGCGGTACTCGAGAAGCCATGGCGTTTTTGAGGGAGGATATTAAGGATTTTGTTAATAAAGTTGAGAAGGAAATTGGAGGGCAGAAGAGGAAGAATGAACAGGTTGAAGGGGGAGAACAGCAGCAGCAGTTTAAGAACTTCTTTCAGCAGCAGGTCTAAGAGGGGGGGGAAGTTAACGTTGATTGTTATTTTAATTAAAAGGGATTGAATTTGAAAAAGTAAAATGTTTGAACGTCATCTTCCAACCTTTCCCTTCTTATAATCAATCATATTATTCTTCCTCCCTTCCTTCCCACCTACTGTCTCGTTCTGAAGGATCTCTATTATTTCATTGCTACCGTCTTGAATGGTTTGCAACTGTTTGAGGTAATGGTGTTTTAGATTTGAGGGACCGTGGTGAGTGTTTTTGAGACGTTCAAGCTTGACAATGGAAGACAAGAGAGAGGGGGGGGGGGGGGGGGGGGGGGGGGGTAGGGTTACTGTCTAGAAGGGGCACTTATGCGGAAGTGTTGAAGTATCGAGAGAAGAAGCGAACGTTCGGTTGCGAACGTTCGGTTTCTTAAAGCACGACGACAATGTTTTACGATGAGAGGTGATTTCACACTCATCTTACAGCATGCTGTACAGCATGTTGTACAGCATGTGCGTCTGTATCGTACCTCCACAGACGTCTTAAGCGAATTGAGAAAGAACATACACTGCTCAGTAGCGGTAATAGGATAAGGGCAGTTAACGAGTTTCAGATAAGATGAAGGATCGATGGAGGAACGAGAGGAAGGAGGGAGGATTAACAATGTATTTTCTATTCTTTCCATAAACGATGTGTCCATCGATGTGTTCATGGCAGGAGGTATACCCTAATAGTATACCCTAACAGTAGTTTTATGGTGAATGTGACAATATGGCGCGAAATTGAGACGAAATCAGCAAATCTAGAAAAGTAGATGAGAAAAGCTAAGAGAAGTCTGAAAACAACCTTGAAAACTCTACGCGTATACGATCCCTCATCTTCATGAGGTCTACACACACAATCCTGCCACTGTTAATCCTCGCCATCCCTTGTACATCATTCCTACCTCAATTTTCACTTCGTGATTCACAAATTAAAGCTCCTACTCATCGTTGCCTACTTGATCTCTCCTCCTCCTCTTCCTCCTCTTCCGAAGACGATTTCGCAGACATGCTCAAATCACTTGAGCGCTGTTACGAGCTTTCGTCGTCTAAGGACATAGAAAGTGATGAGGAAGTTGTTAAACCTGATTTGAGCGCACTTGAACGAAGCTTCGCAATGTCAGAGGTAACAACAACAACATATCTATTTGTCGCGATAAGTTAGCAACGAACGGCCAAACTAACAATCCACAACCTACCTCTTACAGGATGAAGAAGAAGACTCAGTCGAACCAATACCAGACTCTACGGTCCCAAACACAGACTTGAGTGCTCTCGAGCGCAGCTTCTCGAAGAAGTCATCTTATGCGGCGAGTGCCCTTGATCCTAACTTGACGGCTTCTCCGACCACGTCGTTGCATCCTTTGACTTCAAGAATAGGTGAGATATAATTTCGACGTTTGTTGTAAAACCGTTCATACTCCAAAATCTAACCTCTTAAAAACAAAAACAAAAAAATGTTAAAAAAGTATCTTCAATAACCCTCTCTTCATCTCCTCTAAAAACCGTAAACATCTTCACGCCACTCACATCCCTCTACAAATCCCAGTCTAAGCTTAACTCCGAAAACGACGTCAATCAAATATACGATCATAACATCTTAAACGATATAGTAACAGAAGTAGGAAGAACGTTAGGTTGTGATTTATGTTACAGTTCCGCATGTAAAAACACAACCGTACCGGTAAGAAAAGAATAATTTAAAAACCTAAAAAGTTTTAACAATTTATCTAACAAACCTATTAAGGTACTTAAAACAATAAACGAATTCGACACCTCCAACTCTGGTTCCTACATTCCTTCGACCTCTTCCATAATGATAGTAAACGCTCGAA
Source organism: Triparma strigata (assembly GCA_030267945.1). Taxonomy (NCBI): domain Eukaryota; class Bolidophyceae; order Parmales; family Triparmaceae; genus Triparma; species Triparma strigata. Next base: position 56,491 of record BRXY01000209.1, read on the forward strand.
CTTTAAGCGACACAATATGGATCCGTGATTTAATTAAAAAAGGATGTGAGGTTGTGTTGATTAATCCTATGGTTGAGGTTGTGAGGGGTGAGGAGGTGAGGAGAGAGGAGAATTTATGTTGAGGGGAGGGAAGAAATATAAGGCAATGAGAGGAAGTGAGAGGACGAAAGAATATAATTAATGGAATAAATACTAGCTCAAAGTCAGCGACGGAGCTGAGACGTCCAACCACGCCTCTTACATTCGGTTGTAGTTATCTAATCTAATCCTTACACGTTTTCACCCCTCTACTACGCTCTTCAAGGTATTCGTTCTAGAGCCGTTTGAGATAGTCTCCCTCGGTAAATTTTTAATTATAGGCTCCGAATCATTCGTCGACGTTTTCTGGAAAGAGGAAGAAGAATACGAGTACATCGGGAGGAAGGAAGGGGGGTGGGGGGTCGAGGATGTCATGGGTATCGTGAGAGGGTATTTGGATAAGAGGGGAAACGGTTAATTGACTTTTAATTATTTATGTATGTATTTTGCTTCTGTGAATTTATGACAGATGATTCTCCTTGTTGCTGTCAGTGTTATGCTTCGTCTGCTTTAGCCTCTTAAGCATTTCAAGCGCATCAAACAACGTCTTCCTGGTGCTTTCAATCGCACTGTCGTCCTCCTTCTTCTGCTCCTCGATCTGCTTCTCTGCATCCTTTAAAATCTCCGTGAGGGACTGCTTCAGCAACTCAATCTGCTGCTCTAGTCTGTCTGAATTCTCGTCCATGTTCACCTTCTCCTCGAGGAACCTCTGCAACAGCTTTACGCCGTTGGGAATTTCGATATTCTGCTCATGCTCCTCGATCTTCTCCTTCAGATTCTCCCTCACTTCCTTAAACTGACGCTCGTAATCTATTTGCCATTGTACGAGCATCTGCTGTTTCTGCTGATACTTTATGTTTAGGCTCTGGACCGACGCCTCGACACGCTGTGAAGCCTCAACTGTTATATTCTTCACTAGTTCTCGAGCCTCCGCCGTCAAATCCTCGATCTCATGATTCGAGGTCTTCAGGTGGTTGATCGTCTTTTTTCTGGTCTTCGGAGTCAGATGGGAGAGGTTGGGCGAGAGTGGACTACCTAACAGCGAGAGTGGACTGCTGTCGGCGGCAGAATCGTCGAACATATTTTTTAGCTTAGAGACAGAAGAGACCTTCTGGGGAGCTGAGTTCTCTTTGCCGAGATGTAATGATGTCATAGCTCTAGGTTGGGATAGTGGTCAGAAGATGACGTAGTTGGACCGAAAGAATGAATTTATTTTGCCAGAATTAAGATTCAGTCGAATTTACTTTTCACGTTCATCATATTCCTACTTCCATACGTACGTCAACGACATATTTTCTCACCCTCTTCACCCTCTTCTCTCGTCAACCTCCCACGTTGTTGTTGTGCACTATGACCGACTTCATAGCCTCAGAAGATTTCATGCGCTTGTTCCTCCCTTATCTGTTCGGCGTAACGTTTTCTGCTATGCGTCATCTGAACCATGATTGGCGTCGTATCCACGATGAGTATGTTAAGAGATCGGTCCAGGAGGGTATCATGATCCTTCATGACGGGAAGGATGTCGAAGGGATGGAGGAGATATCAAATATCGACATCGATATCGATACTTTCGCTGCTTGGCAGGATGATGATAACTTTCACGAGAGGAAGATGAAGGTCCAACACGTCCGCAGCATCATCTTCACCTGCAACCTAAAAACCATCGGCAAGTTTTCCTGCTCTTTAGCGGAAAGACTCGTTATCGTCGAGATTCCTGAGGGCGTCGAGAGCATCGGTCAGAGTGCCTTCGCAGGCTGCAGGAGTTTGTCTTCCATATCTTTCCCGACGACATTAACCTCTATTGGGAAGTTAGCTTTCTCGGGTTGTGATAGTCTAATATCGATCGACCTTAGCCGAACTTGTCTTAACTCTATTCACGATTTTGCATTCTCTAACTGCGAGAATCTTGAGGAGTGTTTACTTCCAGAGTCGGTTCGGAAGCTTTTGTTCGGAAATTTTTGTGTAGGGGACGGTATATTCTCAGCGACATGTGTGATTCCCGACTACATATCTTATTCAGCCGGACTTGAACCTGAGGTCTGCAACCATGGCATACTCGTTGACCTCCTCGACAGGCAGAAAGAAAAGCGGCGGAAGAAAAGAGTCATTAACGAATTGTCTACTAGTTTTAAGGAGCAGATGAATGCTTTGGATAGCATCAAGTCCAATTTGGTTTCGTTTGATGAAAAATATGAACAGCTCCAATCTGACAACAAAAGCCTAAAAACCGACAACGAAAGCCTCAAAGCCGAAATTGCAAAACTCCAAGCCTCTCTCGCCTCCCTCTCCCCCTCACTCTGAACACCCCCATTGACAACCCCAAAACACATTCACATTTTGCATTGAAAAATAATATTATTTACATAACTGAACCCAGCCCCTCGAAACAACACGGACAATTATCCTTATGTTCCTTCCCCCACTGCTTCCAAAACCCCACAGGATCATATTCCTCCTCTTTAACCACCTCCTTAACCTCTTCTTTAACCACCTCCTTAACCTCCTCTTTAAACACCTCTTTATTTTCCTCTTCAACCACCTCCTCAACCACCTCCTCAACCACCTCCTTAACCACCTTTTCAACCTTCACTTCCTCCTCCCCCCCCCCCTCCCCCCCAAAAACCTCCCAAACAACATACCCCTTCCTCCCCAACTCCTCCACCCACTCCCCCCTCCCCCCCCTCCCCCACTCCACCCCTTCCACAGCCCTCCTCCTCCACTTCTCTATTTGAGGAGGAACGTCATTACATTCAATGAATTTTAATACCTTCTTTAATTCAGTAGATTGTATTTTACTGTAACAACATGGTACGATTAAATAATCTATTTTTAAAGTCTTTGAATATTGTAATATTGAAGTTGAGAGGGGACCGCAACCGTGTAAGGATGTTATGAAGTTAATTGTATTTAATTTATTTGGACCTAATATTATTTTTTGTGAGGTTGGGAATGTACCGTGGATTAATGTTATTCTATTAATTAATTTATCTGGGATAAGTTTTATACAGTTTTTAAGACTTTTTAAATTCATATCCCAGATTAGGAGATGGGAGGTAGGATGATTTTGTAATAGGGTTAAGGAGAATTCACCTGTTCCACCTCCGACGTCTAAAATTATTGGGTTGGGGGGTAATAAAGGTAGGATGAGGGATGTCAGGGTTGTGATTTGTGGAATTTTTTTAGAAGTCAGCCAGAGGGAGACGGGGAGGGAGTGGTTTTTTGACAAGGAGGAGGAGGGGGGACGGTGGAGGGGAGTCAGGGGGAGGGGGGAGCGGGTTAGTAAGGGGGGAGGGGGGGGGAGGGGAAGGGAGAGGATGACGGGTTTTAGGGAGTTCTTTAGGTGGTAGGGGCGGGGGGTGCGGGTTTTGGTTTTGGGGGGGTTGGAGGCGTTACTGTTAGGGGAAGGAGGAAGAGGAGGAGTCACTGTTGAAGAGTTGTTGGTCATTGTCGTTGTTGTTGTCGTTGTTGTTGCTATTGTTGCTGTTGATTGTGATGCCGTAGCTATCTCTGCCTCCGTCTTAACTCCATACTGCCTGCAGATCTGTCTATACCACTCCGGATTCCCGTGGAAATTATAATCCATCGTCAGCTCCTTTCAAGACACACGCAGGGGGCGGACTTAGGTTAGAAAATATTTACGTTTTCAACGTCATTACGTCTTCTTCTTCGTTTTCAATGATTCTCACCTCTCCTGCTTTTATATCCCTCAAAGCTCCGTTCATACCAACATTAAAATGTTCTGAATGGTTGACGAAACGTCCCGCATCCTCAGGGTTGCTATGAAAACAACCAGGGTTATCAGGTAACACGAATCCCTGCCTTAAGAAGGTTTGAGCGTCTGAGAGACTCATGGTTTTTAGGATTGAAGGTAGGGAGGTGGAGGGGTAGGTTTTTACGAGGGACGTCCAGGACCATAGAGGCGTGCCTTTTGGAATGTTATTAGAGGCGAAGACACCCATTTGACCGACACCGTGGCGGGGTGTGGGTTTGATGGTTACGTTGACTAGAAATGCGGGGGGAGGAGTTTGAGTAGGAGTAGGAGTAGGTGAGGAGGACATTCTGAGAAACGCGGATTGTGGCTTTAAAGTAGAGAATTGCTTGATTTTAAGCGTTTGAAACTTTAATGATGCTTTAAAGTGGTACAATTAACGACAAGTCACCGACAATGCCACACAATTATCCACTTCGGATAAACTGATAGTGATTGAGGTTGTTTTTCTGGAAAATCAGGTTGTATCGATAATTCATCACACGAACGATACCACGCACTTTATTAATAACAGCACGTCGATATTATATAGTACTGTCCTCAAACTAGCATCAGCAACACACAGAGACGTTATATTCAAATGAAATCAAGCAAAACACTGATGACGTTGACGCCTCCTACTAGGCTTCTATTAATCATATTGTTGCTACAAGTCTGTATGCAATGCTGTATCATACATTGTGATGCATCTTCAGCGCCTTCAGCGCCTTCAGCGCCTTCAGCTCATTCATCGTCAATACCATCATCATCGTCGTCGTCATCATCATCATCTTTAGATAAGAATGAGCAGCTAGCTGAACAACTAGCTGAACAACTAGCTGAACGAAATGTGGAAGAAGTTATGAAACCAGAAGAAGAACAAGACGAACAAAAAGAACAAGCCAACGTCTCAAAAGTCCCCCCCTCCTCCCCCTCCCCCTCAAACTCCCCCCTCCTCTCCCGTTACCTCTCCCTCCTCTCTCTCCCCTCCCTCCCTCCTCTCCCCTTCCCCCCAACCTCCTCTCACCTCTCCCTCTCCCTCCTCCTCCTCGACACCCTAACCCTCTCCCATCTTAAAAATTACGCAGAGTCGCCTTCAAAAATAACGAAAGAATACTACGAGAAACTCGAGGAATATAAGCAATTTATATTAACGTGTACGCAAAACGGAGGTGAGATAAATAAATCCTGATATAAAAGAGTTATAATTTTGTTCTAAAACAGCTATTATAAAAGGATTATATATACCGACGATACAAGGTCCTAGCGTACCGAGGTTAGATTCTTTACCTGTTTTACCGAGGTTTGAACATGGTAGGGTTGCGGTTTTAGGGAGTTTGATTATGGGGGATTCTATTTTATGTGGGGGGAGGGATTATGTACAGGGTGAGATTAATAATCTTTTCTGTTTTAATTGTTTATATTCTAACACGTGTTTTATAGATTTAAAAAAATTAGGATGTGAAGGTCTTGAAGAGTTTATGGATGATTTATATTCACTTCTGAATACGTTAAATCTTAATGAATTATTTCAACAGAAAAATATTTACGATGATATTCTATTAAATCAATAGTGTTTTTCATGGAAATGTTTGTTTTTTAAGTTTGTTTATAATGTAATGTACCTTTTAGTTCTACTTCAATAGCACCCCTTTTATGAACTTCCTTCCATTTGTAATTCTTGGAGGTAAGATATTCCTCGACTTTCGGACGGATAACTGGTTTATCATGAGCTTTAGAATGATGACCTGCGCCAGTTATGATTAGGATGGTTTTGTAGTTTTTTGAATCGGAGATGAAGGAAGAGAGGAGGGGGAGGACCTCGGGGAGGTATAAACCGTGGAGGTCGATTACGCCGGAGGAGAGGTTTTGAGAGGATAGAATGAGGGAGACGGCACGAGCGTTTAGGGAGGTGATTTTTGGGAGGAGGGATTTTGAACGGAGGGAGAGAGTGTGGGCGAGGGATTTTTTGTTGGATTTGTAGGCGGTTTGGGATTGGGTTATGAGGGTGTGGCGTTCGGATTGGAGACGATTCGCTGAGGTTTTAAGGTTTGGGTTAGAATGCAGTGATGGTTAGTGTATGTGTGTGTTTGTTCTAGAATTACCTTCTGATCGGAGTTTAGTTATTTCAGCAGTAGCGAAGGACTGGTCCTTGACTTGCTCTTGTTTTGTTGTGATGACGGGGTCGAAGGTATCTTCATTTCCTCCTCTGAAACAGGATATTAGAATACCCATTAGAATGGAGAGGAAGGGGGAGAGGAGGAGAATGTTTTAAGACGAGACGACGGAAGATAGAACGTAGGAACGTAAGAAATGCAAATCAATGTTCCAGTTTTCTGTCTGCAATTTTTGGTTAGTTTCCATTCTCCCCGTGTACCGATCCCCGTTTCAAACATACGAGAGCTCTTCAAGAACCTCCGCGTACAAACTAATGGTTCCGAAAATACGCGGTCATTCCACAAGGCCGCTTCATACATTTGCCCCGCTCCAAGACCATCGCATACTGTTGCATACTGCTGAATTGTGCGCTTCCGAGCATATATTCATGGTGCATCGTAGTCAGTGGCTTTGTCAATCGTGTGCTCCACGTGTCGTTTTCACAATAGTTTTTGCCTTCAATGCCAAAGGCTTCTTTTCACCATCGTCCTTGCCAAAAACCCTCGAGCGCCTGCAACACTATACATATCTACTATGCAGCCCTACCCTCACTAACCCCTTCACTCTTGTACACTATAAAGAAGTTTAACGGCACACTTACATACATGTCCTCCTCTCCTTCCCTCCCCCCCCCTCTCCCCCCCATGTCCCCCTATTTATCCTGGTCGCCTTCTCCACCACCTCCCCGAACTTCAACTGATTTAACAATACTATCCCCAATTTCATCAGGCTCCTTCGGCTCTACATTTAAAGTCCTCCACAACCTCGACAAAAGAATCTACGCCCTAAAAAGCATAATGGTAAACGACTCAATAATATCCCGGTCCCTAAAAGAAGTGACGTCCCTCTCCCTAATCTCCTCCCCACATATAGTCCGTTATTACGGCGCATGGTTAGAAAACGCCAACCCCAAAATCTTCTGTTTAACCTCATCAAATTCATCTTTCTCTCATTCCTCTGATAACCTATATAACCAGGTAACGTTGACTTGTAAAATATGTGACGGAACGTACGATGATTGGAGTGTAAATTTAGAGAATTGGAATATATTGAATAGTGTGTTACGTCCTTTGAATCTTTGTCAGAAATGTTATTTTAATTCTATACCTGAAGAGAGATGGGAGGAAGTTAAAGGTAGTATTAAAGTGTGTGATGTGGAGAGGAGATTTTTGTTCATTTTAATGGAGTTTTGTGACGGTGGTTTAGAGAGTATTTTCGGGGAGAATGATTCAATTAAATTAGGTGAGAGATCGGGGGAGAACGTACAGGCTTACGCCGCGTGTTGTGTTTGGATGTTCCCTCTGACTCCCCACTAACAATCGTTGCCTCGTAATATTAGTCGCCTTCAGAAAAATTATGCTAGGCCTACGTTCCTTACACTCGCACAACCTGATCCACCGCGACGTGAAACCTTCAAATATCTTCCTGAAAGACGGAGAGGTCAGAATTGGTGATCTAGGGTTAGCGGTGGACGGGGTGGAGGGGGGGGGGGAGGAGGAGGAGGATGGGATGGGGACGTTTCTTTATAGACCGAAGGAGAATACAGTTAGTGAGAAGTGGGACGTTTACTCTGCAGGGGTGGTTTTGATTGAGATGATGTCAAGTTACGGTTCTGGGATGGAGAGGGTGGTCAAGCTGACGGCTTTTAAAGAGGGGAACGTGGAGGAGGGGACCGACGAAAGGGTGAAGAGGCTGGCGCTTTGGATGACGGAGGAGGAGCCGGGGGATAGGCCGAGCGTGGAGGAGGTTCTGACGGAGCTGAGGGAGAGCGGGTTGGTGGAGGAGGGCGAAAATTTAGAGGAGATGAAGGAGGAGCTGGGAAAATGCAGGAAGGAGGTCGAGAGGTTAAGGAATATACTGGATGAACATGGAATTTCATATTAGAAGCTCTTGCTTTTCGTTATTTGTGTTATCGCTATCGTTCTTCCTTGCCACCCACGAGTTCGCGGACGCTGATGCTACCGCGTCGCCTTTGAAGTTGGGAGTCGTCGACTCGGCCCTTTGTTTTCTTGTATTTCACGCGCCACTCGAAGGGGATGTACTCGTTCGGGACGGCTTCGATCCATTTGTCAGTGAACCAAGCCGGCTTCTCCTCCTCCCACCTGTTCCAGTTTTTAATGGTCCACGGTTTTATCAGTTCGTCGCCCCAAGCCTTGTACACGTCAGGGTGGCGTGTCAAAACGTAGCTTTTCTCGAGATCTTGGTCTTCCCTGAGATGCAAGAAAGCTTTTCGGTTGAAAGTTGACGCGGTGTCCAAGTCGTAGAAGGTGTGGAGGTACTCTCGTTTAATGACCAAGGCAAATGTCACAGCAGATACGAACCAGATTGCCACTAGGCTACCGAGCACGGTCTGCAGCGTCTTGTACTCAAGTTTGACGTCTTCGTTGTAGTAGGTTGAGTACACGTGTACTGACACGAAGCTGTGGGGGTCAGTGTTTGTTAGCTCGCTTCCTTGTACTTCTAGAACGCTATTTCCATACTCACCTCCCAACCACAGACGTTAGAATAGAAACTAGGAAAGGGAGTCCGCCGACTTCGTTAGGGTGTCGAAACTGAATAAGCATTGTAAAGTTCACCAAGATTTTGACACCGAACCGGTTTATGATCGCTGTGAGGAATCTTACAACGCCATTGAGGTTCAGAAAGTAGAAGAAGTCGCCCCGCAAGATCTTGTACAGAAAGAAGATACCCATGTCTACACCCAAGAACAGCATCAGCCAATTTGCGTTCGTCAAAGCCAGCAGCGCACACGCCGATGTCAACAGTAGCACATGCGCGAACGAGAGTGACATCATCGAGAGAAAGCATACCGCTCGAGGCAACGCTTTGTCAGGGACAAATCCGTAAAAAAGAGGGGTTTTCGCTCTTTTTGTGGGCGAAGTATCCCAGTCGTAGGTCAGCATGGATGACGTAAAAGCGATGGTAGCCGCTGAAACTAAAATGGAAATCAAAGCGTCCAACGACTTCTCCTTGGCAGACAGGAGGGCGTACATTTGCACGACGGAACTTGGGACTGCCTCGAAGATCATTTCAGTAGCTTTGCATGCTGTCATCTCCATTAAGGGGTTGAATAGCTGATGGTCTTCTTGCTCTGCACCCGATCCAACCCTATACGCATCGAGAGCAGGCTTGAAGCCTGTCAGGATGCAAACTGCATCTTGGAAAAAGTGTTTCAGTAAATTCTTGTTTTGAGCGTATGAAATGAAAATCTGAAAGAACATCGTTAAGCCGATCAAGACTGCGTTTGCCTTTCCGTACCCTTCCTCGCCTTCCGTTATTAAGAACTGATACGTCATGTAAATGTCGGTGACGAGATCTACCGTCGACAGCACTGCACCGCCGAATACTCGTAACCTCAAACCAAGGTTGCTCGTGTTCAGGTTGTACTGAGCGATCTCGACAAAGAATGAGCGCATCCACTCATGATCCTGCTCAAACGCCTCTAACACGACGTTCTGTGCAATCCAATGATCCACCGCTGCTGACGCCTCCGTGTTCGAGAGGATAATGGTCGATAGGCCCTTCGCCAAGTTGATGGCGTCTTGATCCTTCATGTCGGAAAGCACTGTCGTCACGGTTGGAGCGATCTTCACCTGGTTAAGGCTTACCTCGTGCAGCAAGGCCCTGAACCAAGGGTGCTTAGGCAAGAGCTCGTGCATCGCTACCGAACAGTACAGAAACTCGTCGACGCCGACCTTTCCTAGTTCAGCACGTTTCTTCCATCCACCCCTCTTCCTCGCCGCCTTGATCTGATTGACGAAGAGCTCGCCAAATAGCTTGCCATCGGCCTTCGTCAGGTCGAGGATAGAGTAACCGAGGTAAGCTTGGGCATGGCTAACTACTCTGTCAAAATTGGGGATTACAAATCCGTTGACTATCGCGCTCGGAAGATTTCCTCCGAAGTTTACGTGGAACCCCATTTTGGCCTCGACCGTCCCGTCATCAAGTTGTGTCACGAGGTACACGTACTGTGAAGAGCCTCGTATAACTGAGTCGCCGTCCTTGTCTTCAACGCTAGGATGCGAAATCAATGGATGAAACACCACGACTATGGACTTTTCACTCAAGCGCTTTGAGGGGTTTTAGTAAGAGGAGTTAAAAGGCTAGGGTTAATTTCGATAGGTGCTTACCTTCCACACGATATTGACGATAGCCTCTCGGTTTGACATAGGCGCGGGGAAGTCGTAGGCCTGGCAATAGATCGCACTGTGGCTATTTGGAACTTCTATATATTTCTTTGCTTTAAGGGAAGTCTCTTTCTGGCGACCAAAAGCGGGGTTTGCACACTGATAGTAGTAATTGGTTATTCTTCCCGCTACTCTGCTCACGTCGCCCCTGACAGTGAAGCTACTCATGCCGTATATGTCGCCCTCCTTTGAGTTGTAGTAACCCTTCAGGAACTTGGTCGCTGAGAACGTAGCTTTGAAGTCTCGAAAAGCTATCGCCCCTTTCATCTCCATGCCGGCTATCAAGCCTAGGCCCGAGGTTATCATGGCATCCTCCTTGTCCGTGTACCTCTGCACAACGTTGTCCATCTGCAGAACCCTATCGTTCTCGAAGTCAAGGTCCTTGTTGTAATTCTCGATGTACTGGGTGGCCTCAGGTGAACTGAAGATGCTGAGGGCAGTCGACGTTTGGCTCATCATGGGCGCGATCTTGTTGCTCTTCAATCGTGCGACCGTAGTTCGCTTAGACTTTATTCTTCCGATGGACGAGAACTTGTCATTCACTTTTGGGGAGGAGGGTGGCTTGCTGGCAGTGTGGTTCGCAGGGACGATGGCTGTTTGCATTTCTCCTGCCTCGCTAGTCTCGATTAGGTTGGGTGCGTTCGTTTTGAAATAGCCCAGGAAGGCCGCCATCAGCTCTCGGCAGCGCTCGGCGTCGGCATCCCCGGTAAACTTGCTGTCCAGACAAAATTGTCCAACAGCCTCCTCGAGTTGGGGCAGAGTGAAAACCAGGGCTGAGGGCGGGAGGAGAGACATGATAGGTACCGGGGCAGTGTGTTGATAATATCAATTGAGGGGCAGTGTCTGGGGAATCTGAAACCTGATCAATCGGAAAGCAAAAGCAAAACAAAGTTTCCTTTCCCAGCCAATCCCATCCCCAATCCACAGGAGGGGACTCATTGGCCCACTCAAAAAGCGTCCCAGGAAGCCCGAACCAACTCCCAAAAAGAACTCAACAGCCGAATCCCCTCACATTTATCCTCGCATCTTAAAAGAACTAGCTCCCCCGCAACGCCTCTCATCAAAATTGCAAGTCCTCCAGCTGCCCTTTCAGTCATAGAATAAGAAATAAGAGTCATAGCCAAGAAATTCCACCGCCACCAACCAATGAATCCTGCGATGCGTCATTCGAGCTGCTCAGAAGTTGGCTCGGCCGTATCTCAATTCGTGGACGAAGATTCAAAGACGAAGGAAGTCAGGTAAGAAAGGCCCTCATCACACCTACCCATCATCTTCCCCATCACCCCTAACCAACCCCACAAAACTCTCACCACACACACCAAAATAATAATAATAATAATAATAGGAGCTCGTCTGATAACCCCCCCGACAATAAACCAAGGTCGCCCTTGTCAAAACCCATTAGCCCTCCCCTCCCCCCTCATGCCCTCTTCGCCCCAGACACTCGTTTCTCAGCCACATCCCAGAACACCTCCAACACCAACTCCTCCAAGACCTCCGTCAAGAGCGCGGAGATGCTGAGCCGAGAGGCTAGCGAGGCGGTCTTCTCGAGGGTGGAAAGTCTGGCGATATTGAGCGGCAGGTACTACAATCCCAGGGCAAAGACGAACTCAACATCGAAGAGGTGAGAAACTTGATATCAAGTACGACGTAAAGCGACAAAAATCACGCAGCACTCACACCATTACCCGCCACACAGTTCTTCAAGCCCCTCTCCGCGGCTCTTCGACAAGGGTTACGTCGTTTACGAGGTGTACGTGAAGGCGAATTACACAGACTACGGTTGGAACTGCCATCGCAGGTACAACAACTTCCTGGAGCTCGACAGCGACTTGCCGCCTGTCACTAAGGAGGAGATTGCGGGGTGCGTGTGGGAAGAAGAGGTAAGGGTTGAGGGAAAAAAATATTCAACGAAATGATGGGGGAAAAAGCGTCCATACTAACTGACGCTCCTCCTCAGGATGATGTCGACTTTGACTACCGGAAAGGAAAGCCAACCGCCTTTGTCAGCGAGGTCGAAGCAGAAGAAAATGACGACGACAACCAAGATCCAAACACCTCCAGGCGGAGTAGGTGAGAATTGCTGTGCGCGATTTTGGATACTTCTTAGCTAACTCATTGTCAACGTAGTGTCGTCCGCAAAAATACCAAGAATACGTACCCTCCTCGGCCAAAGCTCCCGCCCAAGGTATACGTAGGAAATTTTTCTGAGGAATTCATCGAGCGGAGAAGGTAAGAAATTTTGCCGCTAGTAGCTTGAAACGCAGCAGGGAGCAGCACTCACGCGCAACTCGTTATTTTTTTGCAGAATCGACCTCGCCAAGTACCTTCGCTACCTGTACTTGAACCCTTACACTCGAAGCTGCGCCCCCTTCCTGAGCTTCATCGCCGCCGAGCGTATAATAGATCACTTTCAGAGTTTCTCTCCCGACAGGTGAGAAAAAGAGAGAGGGCACTTGACTTCCATACGAATTGATGCTGACTCCACCACTGTTTCCAACACCGACAACACTACCCTCCGTGCAACTCGCTTCGCTCGTCGCATCGCTCGTCGCATCGCAGCGGCAGGATTTTTCAGACCCCGAAGAATAATAAGTCACAGAGCAAGGTCGACTTCTTTCATACTCCCGAATTCAATGACGAATCGAGGAACCAGAACACTTTGACTAGCTTTCCCTATGCTTTCAGATCGACGAGGGGGGGGTTGGATTCTTACGTCGGCTGGGATTCCGAGAGGAAGAAGAGAAAGAAGAAGGAATCAGATGGTGGCGGCTGCTCAATCCTATAAGCTTTTGAATTTCAAAGTGTACTTCGTTCCAACTTGACGTCATTCCCTTTTCCTTCCAATTTTTTGTTCTCTCTTCCCCTTCCGTTGGTTCTCTCCGATACATAGTATCGCGTAGACGGACGTAAATCCGCCACGGCTATGTTTAATAGTTTCCCGCTCTCTCTCTTTCTCCCTCTCCCTCTCTCCCCCCCTCAAACCCTCCCCACCCCCCCCCCACATTACTACATTCTTAACAACCCCCGGCGGTGAATCCCGACTTGACGTGAATATTCTTCATGTCCGCGATCGTCACGGGAATCATGTACTCCGTCAGATCCTTCCCTGTCCCCTCCTCGATCTTCTCCCCCTCCCCGCTGACCTTGACGACGTTCGAGAGGCTGAAGGTGCCTGATCCCTCGATCTTGTCGTTTTTGAAGCGGCCCTCGTAGACGCCGCCGTTAGAGAAGGTGGAGGTGCCTCGGCCGTCCCTCAGGCTCTGGTGGAACTGCCCGTTGTACGTTTGCTTGTTGGGGTACACTGCGTTTCCTCGGCCCTCCATGGCGTCCTGGACCCACTGCCCGTCGTAAGAGAAGCCGTCGGGGAGCTTCAGCATCCCCTTGCCATGGCGCATGCCCATGAGCCAGTCGCCGTCGAAGCTGCCCTCTCCGTTGGCCCAGGTGTACTTTCCCTTGCCCCAGAACAGGTCGTCCTTCCACTCCCCCACGTACACGTTCTTGTTGGGGTAGCGGTACTCCCCCGTCCCGTGCCTCAGGTTGTCCCTGAACTCTCCGGTGTACTTCCCTCCGTCCGAGAAGAAGTACGTGCCCTGGCCTGTGAGGCGCCCCTTCTCGAACTCGCCGGTGTATACGATTTGACGCTTGGCGTCGAAGATGGTCCCGGAGCCGTGCTCGAGGTTCTTCCTCCACGATCCCTCGTAAATGTGCCCGTTCTTGTACATGAACACTCCGAAGCCGTGGCGCTGGGAGTTCAGCAGCTCCCCTTCGTAAATCTGCGACGATCAAAGCGAGTTAGAATCGCATTCAGCGGTTATGATGGTTATATGATGATGGCTTCGTCCTCTCAACAACTTCTCACCTCCTTCGATTCATTGAAGTAGAAGGCACTCCTCCATGTGCACATTCTCGGGTTAGGAGGGGGCGGGACGGGGTGCTTCTGCGTCACGGGGAGCTTCGGGAGGGGGAAGGCGGGGCGGGAGGGCAGCTTGGGCTGGGCCATGGCATCCGAGGATTTGATGGCGGCCTTACCGCCGTTCTTGGGCTTGGGGCCGGGTTTGCGGGGGTTTGCGCCGGGTTTGCGGGGACCGGGCGACCAGCCGGGTTTGCGACCAGGCTTACCCTTCTTCTTCACGGGCCCTCGAAGGGGGAGGTCGGCGAAGGCCGAGAGGTCCGAGTCGCCGTCGTGTCTCTGCCAGCTGAGTTGTTTCTTCCTGGTCTTCCGGCTCTCGTTCGGATCCAACGCGAGGACGTTCCCCTCCTGAATGGTCGGCGGCCTCTTCTGCTGAAGATAGATTGGGTTAGATACTACTGCGGAATAACAATGTTCCCCGCTAACACTAGCTCACCTGCTTCTCCCTCGGTCTCTTCTGGGTGTACGAGCTCGCCATGTTGAGCGCGGCGGCTGTGGCGGCGGGGAGCTTCGTCCCGGCTGCCATGTAAATTCTGACGACCTTCAGCAGTAGGGAGACGGGGTTGAAGGTTCCGCTGAGCATGAAGACGCCGAATTTATTAGAGCCAGAGCCGCAGACGTGGAAGCAGCGCTGGAGGTCCGCTCCGTCGGGGTTCGTGAAGGTCTTTCGGCTGTTGATGTACAGCACGAATCTCTCGAAGACCCTTCCGCTCTTCTTCGGTGAGTTCTCGAAGAAACCCTTGAAGGTTCCCCCGATGGGGCAGAGGTCGGGGTACTTGACTCCCGCGTCTTCGTAGGGTCCGTTGGCGTAGCTACTGGACAGGGGGATGCTGGGAATTGCAGGGGCGGCGGGGGGGTGGAGGGGGGCCGTGGTGCTAGCTGCTTTTGTGGGGGTGGGGGTGGGGGCGGAAGGGGGGACGGAGGAGGAAGGAACAGCGTTACTGCTGACGAAGCTGTTGTTCGCCGGTGTTACTGGGGCGGGTGACGTCGACGCCAAGGCGACGGCCGACTGAGTTAACTCGCTGACGCTGACCTTGCGTGAGAGGGATTTATCCTTCTCCTCGTCACCACCAGCATTGATTGAACCGTGGCTACTGTCTTCGGAGTTGCCCCGCATGGGGCTGCTCGACGGCGAGCTCTCCGTCGAAGACACGTGGTTCGGCGGGTTGCTCTCGTTGCTGTGGGGGGGGGAGGAGGACGTTTGGGGTTCGTCTTCCGTTGTTTTCACGGCAGAGAGGGAGGAGGAGGTGGAGTCGTCATCGCCGACAGAGACGGCGGGGGAGAGGCCGGTGTCGAAACTATTTGCGCGGGACTTGAGGGACGCCGAGGTAACCTGCGTGGGCGGGACGGGTTGAGGGTGGGGGGGGGGGGGCGTTAGTTGGAGATTTCGAGGAGTTGCAGAGGGGGGATGGCGGGACGCACCTGAAGGGACAACAGCTCGGAGGCTTTAGTGGCTGAATTCGGAGTAACGAGGGGGGTGGAGTTTGCAGTTTCCGGGTTCGAGGTGGCTGTATAAGCGAGGGGGCGGGTGGAGGGGGTTCGGGGGGGTGAGAACGGACGTCCTTTGGGGCGGGCAATGAGCTCGTTGGTTTATGCGGGACTGCCTCTCACCTTCATCTGCCTCTCCCTCCTCTTCTACGAACTCCGCGGGCAGCAGGTCGCTCTCGGTGTGCAAGCGAGAGCAGAGCTTGGCGGAGAACGGGGTGAAGAACCTGCGAAAGGGCGAGAAGGGGCAGGAGGGTTGTGTTTGGGTGAGATTCAGACGGCAGGTAAGGGCAGGTAATATTTAGAAGCCGGATTCTGAGAGCTTGCGCGGAGGTAGGAATTTGAGGGCGAGATAGGGGGGAGAAGCAATATTAGTGCGGCGATAGAACACCGCAGATCAACATTTCGTGCGATTTTGGACGAGAATTCGAGTGATTTCTCGTGAAAACACAGAACGCCCTGTCACCGTTCCATTCATCAATTGTGGAGGTTTACGTAGGAACTGGAGATTTTTGAGGTTGTCGCCGGAGGGAGGACGACGCACGGAGGAGGAATCACAGGTATAATACACCGTAAGTGTCCGTAGAGGCTCTAAAATCAATCTCACCTGTGCTCCAGCCTACGCGGGGGCGCCGCGCTCGACAAATGATTACCAATTTCGTCCCCCGCGTACCAATTCCCTAGCCACTGGAACCTTCCCTGGTGTTTGCTGAGCTTGCCCGAGCACCAGAGCAACGCGCTCGGCGGCTGGGACATGTTACGTTAAATCAGAAAATTGAGGAAAAATTGAGAAAATTACTGTAGCGCATGTGTAGCTTATCGATAGTCGTGGTGGCTTTGCTGGCCCTGTTTGTAGTCACGGTGGACAGTTTCGGAAATTTATTAGTGACTAGGGGAGCGAGAGCTGAATGCCGCCTCGGTGCCAGGGCCGAAAAGAGAAGGAAGTTCGTCGAGACTGGGTTGACTGGAATCGGGTTAGGGTTTGTTCTCGGGGGCGGGGCGCAGGTGGCGAACGCGATAGGGGAGGTGGCCGATGGCAACAGTCTGCCGGACGGAGCTAAGCAGGTGAGGAGTTTGGGGTGGTGGTGGAGTTTGGTGTCAGGCGGGTTGGGGGGTGAGCGTAGGCGTTAGCGTAGGCGTTAGCGTAGGCGTTAGCGTTGGCGTTAGCGTTAGTAGAATTGTATGTGTATAAAGTTTTTTAACACGCCCCGCAGTTCTCTCGAGTCCTGAAATCCCAGAAGGACGTCAAGGAGATAATCGCCTCCCTCTCTTCTTCCCCTCCTACCGACTCCTCCCAGTGGAAGGTCCTCTCCCTTTACATCCGCGGGCTGTACTCTCTCAGCGACGACATGACGTTCATCGGCAAGGGCCTCGCGCCCGAGAAGAAGAAGATGGCGGAGGAGGTTATCAAGACGTTCAAGAAGGACGTCAAGGAGGCGGACGTGCCCGCCAAGGCGGAGGACGTGGAGGAGTTCAAGAAGCTCATGGTCAAGGCGGAGGGGGGTATCACGGAGTTTTTGGAGTTGTTGCAGGACATTCCCCAGGATTTATGAAATGGCAATTGAATTGGATTGAATTGAATTGAATCGGGTTGAGTTGAGATGCTGTAATGAATCAATTTAAAGGAAAATAATGAAGGGTTGATGATTTTTGTTGTTGGGAATAAACTATATTTTAATCGACCGCCGCTGCTAGACACCCGGCGCTTATAATTCATAATTTACTTCAACTTCTTCTTGGGGCGGAGCTGGTTGGTGTGACCGCACTTCTTCTTCCTGCAGTTGGAGGCCTTGGGGGGGAGACGGGCGTAGCACTTGCGGCAGATGACCTTGTCGCAGTTGTATCCCTTGGCGAGAAGGGCGAGGGAGGGATCGTAGACCCCGCCACGGAGGCGTAGCACGAGGTGCAGGGTGGACTCCTTCTGGATGTTGTAGTCGGAGAGGGTGCGGCCATCCTCGAGCTGCTTGCCGGCGAAGATCAACCTCTGCTGATCAGGGGGGATTCCCTCCTTGTCCTGGATCTTTTGCTTGACGTTGTCGATGGTGTCACTGGGCTCGACATCGAGGGTGATGGTCTTTCCCGTGAGGGTCTTGACGAAGATCTGCATGTTATAGAATTGGTGTTCGGTTCTGTGCGGGAGGAGGGTGGGGGAGTGGGTGGAGTGAGTTAGAGGTTGAGATTGAAATTGAGGGGCGGAGGGAGCGGGACGGCGTGGGAAGAGGACAAAACATGCGCATGCGCGGTACCGCGCGGATGGACGTCAAAGCTGAAGAGAGCTTGAGGGCACGGAGATGGAGCCCCCGAGCATTGAGCGAAATCCAACGAAAAGATGAAGTTCTCTTCTGCACAGTACGTGGCACAGACGTGCGCATAACACGGGGCCGTATTGTAGTAATCGAGACCACCACACACTGCGCTAAGCTGTGGAAATATCGAGGAGACACACAATAGTGCAGTACGCGATGGTCTGGGGCGGGGCCAACGGATTGACCGGGGAAGGGCCGTGTGGAATGACCGCGTATTTTCAGAGGTGGCCGTTGGTACATGGAGGTCTGTGGGAGGTATCGGGGAGCCCTCGTATGTCGGAAATGGGGATCGGTACGCGAGGGGGATAGAAACTGACCAAAAACTGAATACTTTTGGGATTGGCTAGGTTTTCCATGGTTGGGGTTCACTGTACACAAATTTTATTTTCGTTGACTACGTTCGCCGAAGCTCCACTATACAGTATCCACACAGTCCAAACAATATCTCAACGCGCCACCGCTGACAGTAAAAGTCTCCCACCGTCGTCACAAAAAGTTATTAACCCAAACCCTAATTCTTCACAACCCGCCCGCACCACTTCCGTCCTCGCTACTCCAATGGCGTCTCTAGCTGCGACTCTGCACCCGTCTGAGCACGCTGCTTCCTTCCTCCAGCACCACCAACGTGTCCATAATATACCCCTCCACACTCCTCCTCTTCCAGTAATCCAAACCAACGTCTGCTCAAAGTTCAGAGGCTCGAGCAGGGCAACTAACAGCAACAACGGCACGATCGTCCAGACTGTCGTCTCCTCGAACCCAGTGGACTCCCTGAGCACCTCAGGCGGCATCCTCCTCTTTCACCTGACTTCCCGTCCGGCGTTTGTCACCTCCGACGGGGACAAGATTCCCCTCGCGAAGCACATTCGCCAGCGCACCCAGGCTCTCGAGTCCGCCATTTCCGAGTACCTCACACGCGACAGTTTCATAACCCTCAAGAGCGAGTCTTTGACGGTGTCGGCGGTTGTGCTGAGCGACAGCGGAGCGTTGACGGAGACGACGTTGATGTCTGTCCTGGCGGCGTTGAAGAGCACGCCGGACATAGTCGTCGACTGGACGAAGGCGCCCTTTTTGGTGGAATTTTGCTGCCTGAGGTTAAGCAAGGTGAGAGGCGAAGGGGCAGCGAGGAGCGAGGAGAGAGGCAACACCTTAAATTCCACTCTCGCACTCGCATCCACCTCACCATTGTTCTAACTGTTGTTTCGTCAATCTTTTTACGCAACTCAAAATCGCTCTTCGCAGGAGGGGGAAGGGGTGAAACCTGTGGAGGGGTACTTTAGAGGGGAGCAGGGGGACTGGGGGGTGGACAGCTACTGGGTGAATCCCACGTGCGTCGAGGAGAATTTGGCGACGAGTCCCCCCAGCCCTTCCGTCTCGGACGGGAAGTGCGTGACGGGCAACGGCCTGGCCACATTCTGCACCAACAGGAAGGGGGATTTATTGGGCATGACCATGACGGGGAAG
Organism: Triparma strigata; assembly: GCA_030267945.1. Classification (NCBI taxonomy): domain Eukaryota; class Bolidophyceae; order Parmales; family Triparmaceae; genus Triparma; species Triparma strigata. Next base: position 75,829 of record BRXY01000209.1, read on the forward strand.
GTCGAGAAGGGTATTGTGAAGGAGTTGCTCAAGATCGTTGAGCAGAGGAGAGACGAGCTGTGGAAAGTAATCGAGGCAATTTGAAAATATGTTTTATGCTATGTTAAGATATGTAAGCTGTTTTTGTGAACCTGAGCATCTCTGCACCCCCACCTTCAACCTTCACCTCGTAATCCCCACTTTTCACCTCCCCCAAGTTCACCCCCTCCCAAACGTCCCTGACGGTCACTACAACTTCCTCGTCGGCCGCATCCCACCCGAAGTCTTCTTTAAGGCTCACTGAAACTTCCCTGTCGTCTTCCGAGAAATTAGCCACGACTACCAGCCATTCCTGACACTCGGAGCCTGCGCAGGTGTCGTGAAGGAAGGCTTGGTTAGAAACTCTTTGCAGTTGCTTGCTTGGCTCGTTCAAGTCATCCAAGCAGCGGCTCTCTCACCTATGGTTCTCCCGAACAGGAACTGCTTGTGTAGTTTGTCATGCCGTAACAGCGTCCCAGGAGGACACGTGACGTCTTGGTGAAGGCCCACAATTTCCTCGTGCAGTAGGGCCTCGGTCATGATGTCCGTCATATTCCGAACGTCAGTGGATATGATGTACGGCGACTGCAGGATCGTCCACGTCAGGAACTCGAGCTTGTAGTTAGCGGAGGTCTGCTTGGGGCAGTGGGGGGTGAAGGAGGGGGGGCCGGAGCAGCCTTCTCCACCAACCATACTCAGATCGAGGTACTTCCAGGCGCCGGGGGAACTTTCCACGTCAATGTACTCGTTGGACTGGTCGACTAGGCACAACAGGGCCTCCTCAGTGGACTGGAAGTCGTCGTGGTGATCCTCGCAGAAACGCCAAGAGTTGGCAATTTCCCCAACGTCCGACCTCGCGAACCAGTACCCTGCCACAACTTCGAGGAAGATGGGAGGGCCGTTATTCTCCCGTGTGGCCTGTGCTTCCAAAAGCGCCTGGGCGAACTCTTCATGGTACCTCTTCCCCCTGGGCAGGCCGTAACTGGGCGTCTTCTTGTTACCGCAGAAATCAAGCTTCAGGTAATCAATGCCACAGTCGCTGAAGGTCTGCGCATCTATTTCAAAGAACCCCTCCGATCCAGGGACGGTAATGTCCCTGCCGCCAGATGAACAGGTCTCGTTCCCTATCGACGTGTAGATCCCGAACTTGAAGCCTTCATTATGGAGCCAGTCTGCTAGGCCGTCCATGCCTGAGGGGAACCTCTCCCCATCGTGTACCAGGGTGTTTGTTGCGGGATCTCTGTAGGATGCCCAGCAATCATCGAGCAGGACGTAGTCATACCCTAGTTGCAGCATCCCGTTATTCACCATCGCAAGCGCGTTGGCCTTGACTTCCTCCTCGTCACAGTAGTCGTGAGTGCAGCTGGCGTCTCCACAGGTCTTCCACGTAGACCAGCCCAGAGGGGGCGGGCCGACGACCCCATTGTCAAGGGCTTCAGTAGGTGTGAGATATAAGACGAGGGTACTGAGGAGGAGAAGGGGCGTATAGCAGCTCGCACGCATTCTGGCTTTGTATGGATCAGTCCCTGGCAAAGATATTCTTGACAGAACATCTAGGCCTTTCCTCCACCCGCCGCCGCCGCTTGCTATAAAATCTCAGAAAAAAGTGTCAGGATCAAGACGTCGTTCTTGGTTTTTGTTTGAACACTTTTTAGCCAACTGCCCTAACAACCCCAACAACGGGGCAGCCGACTAGTATTCCTTGAATTCATAGACGTCGTTCTTGGTTTTTGTTTGAACACTTTTTACCCTAACTGTTGGGGTTGCGATCCGGTATGTCCTCCCCTCAGCGATTCAGGAAGACCGACGACCGGGCGTCGCCCATCTTCGCTGATCCCCCCACCAGCAAACAGTCCGAACCAACGTCGAGTTTCAAAAACACTAAGAAAAAGGTCAAGAGGGTCTATTCACCCTCGGAAGAAATGGCGGTCTCGGCTATGATGAGTAACAAGTACGAGTCCCTGCAAGTGATCGGGTTCGAAAAGAGCAGGAAGGCCTTTCCTGAGGCGGAGGAGTTTCGGCTCAGGTCAAAGACGACCAGGGGCATCAACGACGACCTGGAGAGGTTTAACAAACTATATCCGCAAGAGCGTTACGGAAAGGATCGGAAGAGCCCCACCTTTGAGGACCCAGAAACGTTCTTTCACGACCTCGACCCCATGATAGCCATCAATTTGCGGGAGGAAGCGTCCATCACCTCGACCACTTCTTCCCTGACACACATTAACAAGAACGGGGTCGTTGTCGGAAGCAACAACGGAGCGTTCACTGAGAATCCGACCAATCCAGGAAGGACCGTGAAGGGCAGCTTCAGGGCGAGCCCAGGAAGTAGCAGGAACAACAGTAGAAACAACAGCAGGCAGGCCAGTCCGAGGGCAGCAGGCGGCGAGTCTGTCGGCAGGACAAGGTGAGTGAGCTGAGAATTAACAATAGCAGTTCCGTTCGATATGACTTCTAACTGGAGAAACGCAACGCTCGTCGCAGTCCCACTTCAATAGGCAGCGGCCTCTCCGGTGGATTGAGCATTCCGCCGCTGGCGCAAGAGTTCGACACAGAGGATCTGCTGGAGGAGCCAGGGTCCGCGCCGCCGTTCTCCTCCAAAATCGACATCTTCAGCACGCGCATCAAGAAAGTTCTAGACGTCGAGGACCACAACATTGGGAAACAGGTGAGAAGGCGCGCGTGCCGGATGAGTAGAGTACTTCACTGCTCTAACGTCGTGAAAAAACCTCCCCTCGTCGCAGCTCTACACGGAGAGCTGCAAGGAGAACGCTATCAACCCCAACTCCTACTTCCTGGACAATATCGGACGGCAGTTTATCGACCTGCAGCACTTTGGAGTGTCCCCGGTGGGAGCCGTGTGCATCAGCAAGACCCTGGCGGTCAACGAGAGCATCGTACACCTGAACCTGTCCGGAAACATGATCGGCGATGACTCCTGCCTGGCGTTGATGGAAGCGCTGAGGAGCAACTTCGTCATGAAAGAGCTGGTGCTGTCGGGGTGCTGCTTCGGGCTGAGGGCCGCCGAGTCGCTCGTCCAAGTGCTGGGCGTCAAGCAGAACATAATAACAAAGGTCGACCTGTCCAAGAACGATTTGGACGACAGGGCCATCGTTGCCCTGGGGGGCGTTTTGGGCGGGACGAACAGGAAGCTGGTGGACCTTAATTTGAGCGAGAACAGGTTCGGGGCGGCTGGAGGGGCAAGCATCTTCGCCGCCCTGGAGAGGAGGAACTTGGAGAAGCTGGACATGTCCGGCAACGCCCTCAACGTCATCGAGAGCTTCGGCCTGTCGAGAAGGCTACCCTTGTCGCTGAAGAGCTTCAAGATCATGATGACCAGCCTTCCCACGATGCTGGCGGAGTCGTCACTGATAGAGCTGAACCTGTCTCGCTGCAACCTCGGCGACGGACTGGCCACGGCGGTGGCCAAGGTGGTCAAGGAGAGCGACAAAGTGATGCAGAAGATCTACGTTGGAAACAACGGAATCACGAATGTCGGGGCTAAGAAAATCGTTGCCGCGCTGGTGGACGAAGGAGGATGCGACTGGATCAAGGAACTCGACCTGGGCGGGAATCTGCTCGGCTTCAACTGCTGCCTCGAAGTCATCGACTGCATCGCCAAGTGCAAGCAGCTGGACTTGTTGGGCATTGAAGGCTGCTGGGTCGCCGGCTTGACGGTGGGAGGGTCGGGGGCCGAGAACAAATTTGAAAGGAACTGGTGTGGAGGTGAGAGTTTTATTTTTATTTTTTTTAATTGAGGGCTTTGTTTTTTTGGTGTTTGTATTTTAAGTCGCTAACACATGTCGCATCGCAGTCTCGAAGGATCTCATCGCCAGGGCGCTTGAATTGAAGGAGAACTACGAAAAGCTGCAGGCCGAGATGGCGATCGCAAACGGGGCAGCGAACTCCGGGAGGCCCGGGAAGAAGGCAAAGAAACCAAAGAAGAGCAAGGGAAAGAAGGGAAAGAAGGGAAAGAAGGGAAAGAAGGGCGCCGTTGACATGGCGCCAATTCCGAAGCGTTTCTTCGTCGAGGCCTTTAACGAGGCGAAGCAGGCCTTGGAAGGGGGACAAGGGAGTTGGACTGTGGAGGAGAAAACGAATAAGAAAAGACCCGGGTCATCTAAGGGGGACAAGAAGAGTTCCAGCGTGGCCAAGGAACATGCACACACAGTTCATAAGGATCCCCAGAAGGATCTGGTGAGCACTGTCATTCTCCCCTGCGAGTGGCAGTTGAAGGCGGACATGACGAAGCGCGCCAGCCTGGTCACTAATAAGGTCGACCAGTGCAGGATCGTGTGGTCCAGGATCAGAAAGGCGATCGGCTCCAGGTTCGACGTAGTGAGCGACGACAAGAAGGACTGGCCTGTCAAGGTGCTGACGGACATACCCGATAGTAAAGACGTCAACTCCCTGAAGGAAAACAAAATTTTGTCGGCGCCTGTAGTCAGCCCAGCTCTCAGCTCGAGGAGGCTAGCTACCTTGAACTTGAAGGTGGGCAGCAATTCACAGAGAGTGGTCCGGGATAAGGAAAAACTCAAGGCGCTGGGGCTGGTCAACGTGTAGAGAGGGGAAGGAGGGCGGGGGGAGGGGGGGGGGGAGTTGGGGAGGTATGGTGATCGATGATAGTACTAAGCTTTATATATATATATATATATTTTTTTTTTTGAAATGCAAACATTAGACCGTAAGATGTTAGGGTTA
>BRXY01000210.1:0-22483 GCA_030267945.1 Triparma strigata
TAACCATAACCCTAACCCTAACCCTAACCATAACCATAACCCTAACCATAACCATAACCATAACCATAACCATAACCATAACCATAACCATAACCATAACCATAACCATAACCATAACCCTCACCTCGCCTAACCTCGATTCTCACAGCAAAAGAATGGAGAAGATTTAAGAACAAACTTACAGAAGATGATTTTAGAATAAACTGTAAACTGTTTTTTCTAAGATTCTTATTCTTATAACTTTAACTTGTCCAAGTTCTGCAGCCCAGGAATCTGAAAAGGTGACACCTTCTCTTCATCCTTCTCCTCTCCTCCCTTTTCCTCCCCACCCTCCTGGGCATCAACGGACTTCATGTACATGCTGTAAAGCCTGTCTGCCCAGTATCTTGCGATGACGAGCCTTGCTAGCCTCCTGTCAGCCCTGAAGCTCTGCCCCCTCATTCCCTTGACTTCCTCTTCCTCCTCCTCCTCCTCCCCCTCTCCCTCTTCTTCCCCTCCCCCTCCCGCGTCCTTGTCCACCTTCTTCTCTCTCCTGGGCATCAGCTTCGGTCCCCCTAATGCCCGCATGAAATCGCAGAAAATGTCTGTTGCCTCTAGCTCTTCTTCAAAGTTGAGCGTGAAGCCTGCCCTCTTGTTAAATGTAAGAGTTCTCTCGAACCTTCCGATTGAGGAGCGAAGTGAAGCGTTAGAATGCTTGCAGTATAATAACATTGGCGCGTCCCAAGATCTTCAATTCGCTAGCTCAATTCTTAGACCTCTTTCATCCTCAATCTCACTACCACCCTAACTCTAAAACTCTCACCTTAACTCACTCTCCCCACGCCCGTCCCCCTCGTAGCCTGTGATCTGGAAGTTAGCCACCTGCTCCACGACCGCACAAAACACAACCAGGAAAGCCCCGTCCACCCCGTACTTCTCCTTCACGATCTCAGCCACCTCCGACCTTGGCAGCTGAAATAGCCTAGTGAGACCCCTCCCATCCAAGTTCTCAAGGAACTCCTTCATCCCGTTCCCCTCCTCCTCCCACCTCCTCTTGTAAACCTCAACCATCTCAGTCTTCATAGCCTTCCTAATCATAACCCTGCTCGCCCATATCTCCTGCTTCATGAACAACGGCCAAGGGCTCTGCACCTCCTTCTTCCCGTCGTCCGTCTCCAAATCGCTGCAGGCTTGCATGAAATCCATCATGTTCATACCGGCGTGGGACATGCCACAACAAGTGCAGGAACCTTGGTTTACGTACTCGAACATCGAACGGTCGACGACCTGAAATGGCGGAACAGTGTATGTGCGAACAGTGTGCGAACAGTGCGCGAACAGTGTGAGGCGGACAGTGTGAGGAGGAGAGGCAGTAGGTGGGGCGAAACTGAAATCAAATCAGGAAGGGCTGATTACTGACTCTACACGATACGATATAATAACTTGCGATAATTGTGAAGTGTAGAATGCGAAACTTATAGCTCACCCAGTCATCCGAAAATCGCGGCATCGAATTGAAGCGTTAAATGAGATTTGAAGCCGTTTTCCAGGCAGAAGTTCAATAAAGGGCAATAAAAAGGGCAATAAAATCACCCACGACGGTTTCCTGGTCTTGTATTATTCGAATGCAATTGAAAAGTAACCATATCAATCTTCATCTCACACGCTGTCCGCTTGGCCGCCGCTAATAAGAGTTATCTGCCCATCTAAACTGACCGTCGTCCATTTCCATCTTCCACCACACCATGTCCTCCTCCTCCTCCTCTCCGTCGTCCTCTCCGTCGTCCTCGTCCTACCTCCCATTGAGTAACCGCGCCCTATTTCTCTACTTCACCTCAATAAACTTCCTTAACTTCCTCGATCGTGGTATAATCCCCGGCGCGTCAACTCAATTCTCAGGCTTCATAACCTCCACCCTCTCCACCTCAGAGCCTGATGTCTACCTCGGTCTCCTCCAGTCTGCCTTCGTCTGCGGGTACTCCGTGAGCATCCTGTACTCCGCTCACCTCCTCCACTCTCACCGTTTCACAACGCTCCTTTCGGGTTCCCTCATAATTTGGTTATTAAGCATCCTCGGTTCCGGTCTATCCGGATACTTCAATTCCTACTACATGCTTCTGTTCTTCCGTTGTCTCTCCGGCGTCGCCGAGGCTTCGTTTCAGTGCGTGATACCTCCTCTGATTCAGGACCGTTGCGCTGACGATGCCAAGGCGAGGCAGGACGTACTGAGGCAGCGCCATCAAACTACTCTCAATGACATCGACGAGGAGAAGGTGAGAGGCTGAGAGTAAATAACAACAGAGAGTGGCAAACGGCGCTCCGCTTTTTGCGACTTTAGCATGCCCTTGTACTTTAGCCTCGCACTTTAATTTAACACGAAATCCCTTTACCCCCCTGGTAGAGCTTTTCCTCAAATAGTTTCACGATGCCTGGCGCCTCTTCCAACAAGAATAACAATCCCTCCTCCCCCCTCTCCCCTCCCCCACCCGTCAAGGATCACACTGCTACTTGGCTATCAGTCTACTTCACCGCCATCCCCTGCGGCACGGCCTGCGGGTACATTTTCGGTTCAATAATGGCCTCCTCCGCCCTCGGTTGGACGTGGGCGTTTTACATCGAAGGCCTGGCCATGGTGCCGCTGACGATGTTCCTGTATGTGCTGACACAGTCGGAGGATGAGAGGGAGAGGAGGAGGTGAGAAACTCAAATTAAGGCGTCAAGAAATGCGTGTTACAATCACAACTAACACAGAGTTCTAATATTTGCTCCTCGGCTCGCCGCAGAAATGGAAATAAGAAGTATCTTGAAATTGAGGATGATGATATCAGGCAACCTCTAATGAAATACCAAGACGAAACCTCCAATGCCAACGCCAACACCAACACCAACGCCAACGCCAACGTTCCTCCTCGGAGAGTATCACGACTGATCGACCCCTCAACGCTTCATCTCCGTCCCACAATGCTGACGGAACTAAAGTCGTGCCTCTCCTCCATCCCCTTCGTCTCCATAATCCTCGCCTACGCAGCCTACACCGCCGTCCTAATATCGATCTCCACCTTTGGCTCCTCCTTCGTCCTCGCCCTTGGTTTCTTCTCCTCCGAAACCTCCGCGTCCATAATCTTCGGCGGCGTAGTATCCGTGGCGGGAATAATAGGCACTCCCCTGGGCGCCCTCCTAATAAACTCCATCGACTATACTGAAGACGAACGAAAAAAGGGCGCAGACAACGAACCTCACGACCTCCTTAAAGTCTCCAAGTCGATGAGGGTCCTCAACATGACCCAGTTCGCCGGTATGATCCTCCTGTTTCCCATGACATTCGTCACCTCCTCCACCCTCTTCTTGATCTCCATGTTCCTCGGCTCAATTATGTTGTTTACCGCAACTTCCTTTTTCAATTTAAACGCTATGCTATCGGTCCCCCGGCAGCATCGTTCCTTCGCGGTTGGGCTACTCACATTCGGTTTACACGCTTTGGGCGACGTCCCTGCCCCCGTCATTGTCGGGTATTTAAAAGATTCGTTAGCTCCGGCTTGCGATATTAACTCGGACGGGGAGTTCGATGATCTGGACGAGTGCAGGAAGCAGGCTGACGGGATACGGGTCACGCTTGCGGTGACGTTTGCGTGGCTAGTATTCGTGCTTATTTATGTGGAGTTGGCGAGGAGGAGCGCTGTTTGGAAACTAAAGGAATTGAAGGCTTACTGAAGCCGTTAATTTTCGTTTAAACTTCCCTCTATTTCTTAATCTTCTTGTTCCCCGCCCAACCCCTTCCCTTGACCCAAACTCCCCTCTTTTCCTGAACCCCCCCACTCCTTACTCCCCTTTATTCTCCTCTACGTCCTCTTCGCTTTCTTCAAACACGTCCGATATTTACATCTCTGTTTCCAACTGGGGTTAAGGCAGTTGCTGCACTCTCCACACTTTTTTCTTCGGCAATTCTTGCACTTTCTGCAAGATGACTTCCGAGGAGGCCCCTTTTGCTTCTTTCGTGGCGCCTTGTCAGCCTTGTCAGCCTCCGTAGTATCTCCGCTGTTCTTCTTCGGTCTTCCTCTCTTCTTTCGTGGCGCCTTGTCAGCCTTGTCAGCCTTGTCAGCCTCCGTAGTATCTCCGCTGTTCTTCTTCGGTCTTCCTCTCTTCTTTCGTGGCGCCTTGTCAGCCTTGTCAGCCTCCGTAGTATCTCCGCTAGTTTTCACGGACTTGAACCCCAAGGCCCGTAATTTCCCCGCCCTTCCCTTCTTCTTGCCGTCGAGATACTTGAAGGTAATCCAATTGCCATTGCGGCCGGTGATCTTTACGTTCTCCTCATCATTGGTCACAGCGGTGTCATCAGGCAAGAAGTCGTCCGTCTTAGGTTTGTCGGGCTCGGCTTCCTCTGGTTCATCATCTGGTTCATCTTCTGATTCAGGGGTTGACTCACGTTCGGCCAGGGACTTGAACCCCTCAGCCCGTAGTTTTCCCTTATGTCCCTTCTTTTCGCCGTCGAGATACTCGAAGTTAATCCAAGTGCAATTACGAAATGCGATCTTTACGTTATCCCCATCTTTGGTTACTGCGGTGTCACCAGGCGAGAAGTCGGTTCCCAAAAGTGTTTCTTTGGTGGGGGGCTTGGAACGATGGGGGGGGGATTTGGAGGGCTTGGGGGACCTGCCCCGGGACTTGGCAGAAGACCTGGCAGTGGGCTTGCTACGGGCGGTGGACTCGTCCTCAGAGGACTCGTCTCCATCAGAGGACTCCAACAGGTCAGATCTCCCGCCGACAATCGTTAGATCTGTAGGGCGTTTTTTAATCTCGTCGCCGGTCGAATTATCCTTTAATATAATCCAGGGAACATTTTTACCAGTCACCGTTGCGTCCCTACCGTCGACGGTTCTCACCAGCATATCGTTGCGAAAGTCTTTGACTAAGAGTCTGGAGGCCGAGGCCTTGGATCCGGGACTCCTTCCTCTGGAGGTGGACTTGCCAAACTTGAGGCGAGATTTGGATCCTGACCGTCCTTTCTTGGTCGAGGATCTGGGGGTGGGCTTATCCGCAGTAACAGCCGTATTTTTCGGTGGCTTTTCTCCTCCTTGATTCTTGGGCGGCGCATCAGGCGGCTCTTCATCAACAGACGCCGTATTGGTGACGGGCGCACTACTGCTGGCTCCATTTACCGGACTTGGTGGCGTCGTTGGCATGCTCGTCGTGCCCGTGTTCCTTAAACCTTGCAAAGACAACACAGCCTGTAACTGTTCCTCCGTTAAACCCCCATATAAGTTAAAATGTGTAATGTTCGAGGGGGGGGTCATCTCCTTCTTCGCCATTCTTGGTACTTGAATTATGTAAGAGGCTTTGCCTCGTCCATTTTGTCTTTCAGCTTTGCCATCTGGACTTCTGCAGAACGTCTCAGCGCATTTGAAGGCCTTTTCAAAACTTTGGCCAAGTTGTATCGCCTTGTAAATAAGAAAACCAACTGTAGCAGCATGCTTTTCGATGACGTCTACATTCCAATACACAATAACAGGCGGCGCCGTAGTTGTACGCTGCGTCGCCCATTCCTTATGAATTTTGTCTGCGAGGTTCTCCCCCTGACAACAGGAGAGGTAAATAAACTTTAGCTTATCTCCGCGCTCAACTAGCTGTGAAGCAAATGAATCTATCTCAATTGCATTCTGATCGTCCTGAAAAATGTACTCTCCGTTGCAATGCGAAGTGAAGTGAAGAGAAGTCGCTTCACCAAGCTTTTCGTCAAAAAAATTTGAAAACCAAACGTTAGTTCCGACAGATACTCCTTCCTCGCCAAATAAACGTCGCATGTAATGTCTGATCCAAAGTGCGTGCTTGAAAGGGCCGCTTGTCGTGTGCTGCAGCTGGGTGTTGTCCTTGGGGTTCTTCTCGGGGCTAAAGACGAGAATGGCGTGTTTGCCTCGTGCGGCACCTGACAATGTACCGGGGTTGACGTAGGGACTGACGTGCTTAGGGACGAGTTCGTCTAAGAGTTTGGAAGAAAATATAGCGGAATCTTTAGTTTTGATCTCGTCGAAATCGTAGGTAGAAGTGCTCTGGGTTTCGGGGTGCGACTCAGGGGGTGAAGAGGAGGGGCTATTGTCGGCGGAGATTTTGTTTGCGACGTCTTTTGTTGCAGCTTTTTTCAACTTTGCCTTTCCCGTTGATTTTGCCTTGGCCTTTTGCGATGGTTTCGGTTTGCCCTTTTTAGACTTGAGCTGCGAATTTTCGACGCGGCCGCTAGAGCCCTTTTCGTCGCTGTTGGGGCTTGGGCGGGTCGTGCTGATGTTTGCGGCAGCCGTGATTTTTGAACCTTCCCATGGCTCTTTCGCAGGAGGAAGGACAGTGCAGGAGTATTTCTTTTCCATAAGAAGTTTGACGGCGTCGACGCTCGGAAAGGGTTGGATATCGCTGAGATTTACATTCAACTTGCCCATGTAATCTTCAGAAGAAAACGCATTGAATACCTGTGAGCTGGAGTTAGGCTTTACATTTCCTTTTTTTCGGCATGAAGCGATTGTCATATCACTCACCTGTTTGAGTAATGTTTCAGCGGCTTTGTAATCTAGCTGTTTGCGCCCCCCTTTGGGCCAATTTTCTGGAATCTGTCTATCCGGATTATTATAGAAAATTGAATTCCTGATCTTGTCCGGGTTTGTTTCATCGGAGATTATCTTCCCCCCTATGTGGTCAAGGATTATTAACAATGCACGGTGAACGTGAAGTTTCGGTGTCGAGATCATCTTGGCGGGGGGGTCGCCTTCGGTGCCAATCACCGTCAACTGGCAGAGTCCCGACCCCGCCAGCCAATTACAACAATCACGAAAGACAGTTTTGCAATGTGCTTTATTGTCTTTCATTTTAGCCGTATACATCAGAAGGTCGCTGTTCATTGTACGTGTATGGGTGATGTAGTGATATCAGCCCCTCGGCGTTGTAATGGGGTATAGGTGGCTGGACCTATTAAGATAAAACTTTCCTTGCAAGTTCCCAGGCATAATCTTTGCATTTTTTTGGCAGAGGTTGCTGCCACAACCAAACCCATCCCAAAACAGGTAATTTACGTAATTGAGCTCGATTATGTTCGTGGAAATACCTTTTACACGCCATACACTTCAGGAAATATGGACTAATTTGCGCCTACGCTTCGAGAATGAGTCAAACATGACATTACAACAGCATTTTTGGGACACCACGTGAGCTCCCCCTTCATATACTGTTTTATAACAATACGGGGCGACGGAACTATAAGCGCCGGTCTCGCCGTTTTAAAACACCCTTTTCATTGACGCTAAGGGGGGCCGGGAAAGTAAGTGCCGCCTCTAAGCCTCTTTTTAACTCCTGTTTGGACGGGTTGTTCTTCGTCACCAAGCAGGAAATGCTATCATCACCTATTCCCCCCATTCCTCGCGGAAGGAGCAACAGCTTTGAAATTTCTGCCCGCTCGGAGATTGTCTTAGCTCTAGCTAAGACGACGGCCGAGTCGCCCCCTCCTTCTGGCCTTGCAAAGACGACGACTGAGTCGTCTCCTCCTCTCTGCGTTGCCAAGACGATGGAGGACGAATTTGAGGAGGAATTCAAATCGACTCTCCTGATTGATTATACCCGTAAAGATCTTTTGGAGAGGAGACAGGTTCTCATCGGAGAAATTGAGATTTTCGAAAAGAGTTCTGAGAAGTGGTCACGTCTCAGTTTTGAGGGAACTGAAATGTCTTCTTCCCTGAAAGAGCTAATCGCAAGGGAAGATAAAATGATGATCAGGATCGGAAAGGAGATAAGCCTTCTCGACAAACTTGAAGCAGAGCTCAACCAGGTAAAAGATGCCGTCAGCGAGGAATTCAACAACAGTGACGAGGTCCAAGGTCCAGAGCCTACCGAACACATCACTGTGGAGCGGAAAGATACCCGCGCTCCCTTTTTTTTGCCTCCTCCTAAGCCCGTACGCGCCAATTTTGCTACTGCCGCGGTCTACGATGACCCTTTTCCGCCCACGGAAACGAGTGCGATGACGAGTACGAACATGAGCATGAACACGAGCACAAGCACAGTCACGAGCACGGACATGCCAAATACGCCGCCGAGTCCGAAGAAGGGAGCCAATACTCCCCTTCAATCCTCCACCTCCGCCAACTCCCCGGGAAGGCCTGAAGAATGGTGGCTAAAGACGTGTGATGGCTGTGGCAAGGAGGCGGGGGGCAGAAAAAAAGTATGCGACAACTGTAAGATGCCCTTTCCCAAAAAAAAAGGACGTGAATTGCCGCCGAGTCAAGGAACTAGGAATTCGACACGGGTACCAAAGAAGGTTTCTCGCCTTACATCCAGCAAAAAGGGCGAAGTGAAAGCCTCCGACGGGAACGTGCAACAAATGTCGGGTACCCATTCTCAAGTATCCGCCACGACCGACAACTGCAAGAAACAAAGGAAAAAGCGGAAGGCTCCCAAGACGAAATGTAAGTCCTGCGGAATCATGTGCTATACCGCAGAGAAGACATGCGGAGGGTGTGGAGAGCGCCTAGAGAGGAAGGAGAAGACTACGCTCAACTCAAATGCAAACCCAAAAAGAGCTCGGAAATCATCGTGCGGAATCTGCGAGAATTGCCTAAAACTAGACTGCGGGAAGTGTAAAAACTGCGTGAACAGGCCAGTTTGGCACCAGAGATGTGAATGTCGGAGGTGCATCGCCAAGGGGGGAAGTGAAAAATGATTCTCTTTTGAAGAGAACTCGAAAGTTCAGGGTGACGTGTAAGAGAGAAAAGTTCAGGGTAACGTAAGAGAGAAGAGAGAGAGAGGAAGAGAGAGAGGAAGAGAGAGAGAGAAAAAGAGGAAGCACGTAGGAATTTAAGTAACCCTAACCCTAATGTCCGTTTTCATACAAGCCTCTAATTTCACGTTTAATGTCGTTCCCCCACCCCACCCACCCCACCCCACCCAAATTCGCCCAACCAAAAACAACTCAATTTCTTCACTTCTTCCCCTCGACTCTACTCAAAGTCTTCTTCGCCCTCTCCAGAACAGAGTCGTCCCCACTTCCCCCCTCCCCAACTCCCTCGGCCCCCTCCGTGTACTTGGTCGCCAGACTCTGCGCCTCCTGCAGCTGGACCTTCTTCCTTATCATTTCCTTGATCCTGTCCATCTCCTGCTGCTGCTCCTCCGCGAGGGCCTGCATTCTGGACTCGTGGGCGGCGGCGATCTGTGGAAGGGTCGTCCATGACGTTACGTTAGAAAACCAAACGAGAATTAATGCGGCAAGACGGAATTAAACCCTAAACCTCTCACCTCCTTCTCCTGCTCGGCGGCCCTGCCCCGGAGCTCCTCCCTGATCTGGATGAACCTGCGGCGCTCCTCGCTCACGATGCGCTCCTCGGCGGACTGCAGGGTCTGCTGGAAGCTGGACCTCTCCTTCCTCTCCTCCTCCTGCAAGCTGATCCTGAGCTCGTGCAGCCTGTCCCTGACCCTGTCCTGCTCCATCGTCAGGAGCGCCTGCTGCATGGTCTTCTCCTCCTCCAGGGTCTTGGCGATCTCCTCCTGCTGCGCCTCGACCATGCTCTTCTCGTACTCCCTGCGCCTCCCGATCCTCGAGATCTCCTCCAGCCTCTTCTCCCTGACCTCGGACTCGAGCAGGTACCTGCGGCGCTCCTCCTCGACCATGGACATCCTCTCGGCCGCCTGCTGCGTCCGCCACGACCTCGCGTCCCTGATGAGCTGCTCCATGTCGGCGACCTCCTGCTGCTTCTCGATCTCGGCCTGCTTCTCCAGCAGCTCGATCTCCTCAGCCTTCCTCTTGGCCTCGTCCTCCGCGAGGTGCCTGAGCCTCCTCTCCCTCTCCACCTCCGCGAGCTTCGCCTCGCGCTCGGCCGCCGCGGAGACGAACTGCGTGTTGATCTCCTGCTGCGTCTTCAGCCCGCTCTGCATGGCCGCGAGCTTCTCCCTCTTGGCGCGCTCCAGCTCCGCCGCGAGCCGCCTCTCCTCGTCCTCTATCTTGAGCCTGTCCATCAGGATCTTGTCGTCCAGGATCATCTTGTCCTCCTTGGCCTTGAGCTCGGCCCTGAGCTCCCGGGCCCGCTCCTCCTCGGACCTGGACGACTGCAGCTGCCTGACCCTGGTGCTCGCCTGGTTCTCCAAATTCAAGAGCGACTCCTCCTCCATCCTCTGCTTCAGAGTGTACTCTGCCTTCTGGCGGATTCGCAGCATTTCGTCCTCGATCCTGCGTTAAGTGCGGCGAAGAGTTGGTGAGTAATTTGTGTGTTCTTCATCCACGTGCTTTTTTCGCAGCCTCCTCTCCTCTCACCTCTTGCTCTCGGCCTCCCTCAGCTTACTGGAGGACTTCATGGCCGACTGCGCCGCCTCCTCCATGGCCTCGATCTGCGCCAGCCTCCTCTCCCTCGAGACGTCGTCCAGCTTCTTCTCCTCCTCGAGGCGCTTGCGCTCCTCCTCGTCGGCGGTCTTTCTCCGCATCTCCTCGGCCTGGACGAGTGTCTCCTGCTGCTTCTGCCACGCCTCCTCCTCGTAGGCGAGGCCCCTGGACCTCTCGGAGAGGGCCTCCAGAAGCCTCCTCTTCCTCCTGACCTCCTCCTCCTCCGCCGCCAGCCTCTGCCTCTCGGCGATCTGAAAGTCGACGACGAACTGCACGAGGAGTAGAGTTTCAGGGGATGAGTTAGAGTTGGCGGGCGAAAAAAGGGGGAAAAATCGGCGCGTTGTTGTCTCACCTTGGGGTACCCGTGGAAAGCTGGGTACATGCCCCTGGGCAACGGCCACGGGGTGTCCGGAGCGCTCAGGACGCTCCCGAGGACGTTGCCACCCTCCTCGGCCTCCTGGCCCTCCTTCGAAAGCTTGGTGGGCTTGGAGTTGTTGTCGACGACGTCTTCGCCGAGGAGGCCGAAGCCGGGCTTGGGGAGGACGCTGGTGGGAGTCTTCCTCCTGAGCTCGTACATGAGCAGAACGAAGTCGGACATGTTGATGGGGTTCTGACGGTGGTAGAAAGGCTCCACCTCGGACGCCGAAGTGGCCGCCACGAGGGCGTTGCGGTTGTAAATGCTGTACGCGGCGACGGCGCAGAGGAGCAGGACGGGGTCGTGGCTGTTGGTGAAGAGGTGGTCCCAGAGCCTGAGCCACTCGCCCTTGTTCAGGACTTCGGTGAAGACGGACCTGAGCAGGCTCCAAGCGTAGGTCGACGAGGACACCTCCAGGGTGACCAAATGGCTCATGAGCTTCGGGTCGTGCGAGTGGATGATCTGCTCCACGGTGTTGAGTATGGGGATGGGAGGGTGGGGGAACGTGGTGAGCCAGGTTCCTCCCCAGTGGAGCAACACGGCCATGACGGTCTCGAAGGCGGCCAGGTCGTCAACCTGGAAGAGTGAGACGAAGGGGTACGCCAGCGCGGGGACGTACTCGGCCTCTCCGAAGACGGGACTCCAGTGGGCGAGGGAGGAGAGCACCGCCTGCGACGCGCGCGAGTTAGTTAGATTTGTTTTAAAAAAATAGCAAGCGAACGAAATAGACGCTCACCTGCAGCTTCTTGAAGGTGCGCTGGTTCTTCAACGGGTATCGGTCCTTGAGCCCTCCGAATGCGGGGTGGGTGTCCTTGTTCGCGAGGAGGGCGAAGGCGTCGTGGTTCTCGGGCAGCTGGAGGAGAAACCTCCAGCAGAGGAGCCTGTACTTGGCGGGGTACTCGCCGTAGCTGTCGAGAAGAGTTCGAAGCTTTCTCTTGTTGAGTCTGGAGTCGCTAGGGTCGAGCTTGGCGAGCCTGTAAAGAGGCTCCCACCTTCCTACGTTCTTGGCGGCCTGCGGGAGAACCTTTGCAACGTAACGACCGAAACGAGTTAATAAAATGTTCGTTAGCGTCTAAAGTTCGTCGCTTGCTTCGCCGCCTCACCTTATCGTAGTCCATGGTCGCCCTGCTCAGCGCCTCCCTCCCCAGCCTCTCCTTGTTAGTCCTCGATCGTCCCTTCTTGAAAGTATTAGACGGAGCCCCAAAGACACCCTCAATCAATTCAGACTTAACGTCACCAACAACCTCAGCCTCGTGATCCGCCGGATCAGCGTGAGAAGCCCAAACGGGAGGGGGCCTCATGGGAGAATTGGCGGCTCCGGGGTTGGAGATGAAGGGAGTCCTGGTGTGCAGGCTCATTACGATTTGATCGGAGGGCATACCCATCCTGCGTCGGGCCTCCTCGACGGCCTTGGCGGTCGAAGCGGTTATGGAAAGGTCGTAGAGACGAAGGGTACCAGTCGAGGTTGAGGCGACGAGGTACTTGCACGGCCTGTCGATAGAGAAGTGCGTGAACGCCCCGTCTCGGCTCGCGATCTCGAAGAGGACTGTGCAGCCTGCCGGGGTGAAGTCGAGGGCTAGGATGCGCCCGTCGTCTCCGAGGACGAAGAGCTTCCCTCCGTTGGGGCTCTTCTCGAACTCGAGCTGGACGACGGCGGCGGCGCTCGGAGGCATCTCGGCGATGACAAGTAGAACGTCACTCTCCAAATCGTAAAGGTAAAGCATCGCATTATTCCCAGCCGCGACCAAGTACCTCCCGTCGAAGCTGACGTCGAAACAGGTTAAATTCCCCTCTCCCTCCGTCGCGGGCAAACTGTACTGCCTAGTCATAGCGAAGCAGTCCGCGTCATAGAACGCGATCGACGAGTCCGCAAAGAGCAGCCCTACCTCAATCGAGCTCCTGCAGCTCACGCACCTGCCCATGCGAAAGTCCCCTCCCATGGATCTGACCACTCTTAGCTTCTCTCCTTCGTCCCTCCATACGACTGCCTTGTCCTGGGAAACGCTGAGGACGACTCCGCCTGAGCTGCTCATGTACCTGACTGCGAAGTTGTGGGAGTTGGTTCTGTGTTCGTTTACCTCTCCTCTGTCTGTGATCACTCTGGTGATGGAGCCGTTGGAGTGGCCGGTGAGGATGGTTGAGGAGGAGGGGGGGCGGTAGGTTATTGAGGTGCAGGGGCCGAGGAGGCGGGAGGAGCTACCGGAGGAGCTGGGGGCGCTAACCCTCTTGAAGCTGTTGCTGGGAGGGCTGAAAGTCCACACGGCGCCCCTGCCATCAGTGGCGGTGAAGCTGCGATATTGACAGAGGTCAACGTAGTCGAGTGTTAATTAAATGTGGTTGGTGTCTGTCTGTGTTCACCAACATTGACTTGTAAAGTAGTATAGTCGAATCTACATGGCACGTGCGTCGTCGCCCTTCTTCTCCTTCTTCTCACCTCGCCTTGCTGCCCAGCGCAAACGCAGTCTTTGAGAATCCGAGCTTCGCATCCTTCCCGTCCTTGGACTTTGAGGGGAACACAAACGTGCTGAGGTGACCGTCCGTTGATATTTCAGGCTTAGACGTCCAGATACGACCGGAAGACTTGTGCAGGGGAATCGTGGGAGCAGGCATAGTAGTACTAGTAGTGCGTAGATTTCAGTTAGGGCGGAGCACTACTACAATTGTGTCTGTGTGAAGGAAAGTGTGAATGAACTTCGGAACGAGTTAGTTTGGAGTTAGTGTTGGAGTTAGCTTGTCGGATAATTAACGAAACCAAGTCAGCCAACTCTTCGCATGTGCAATTTAGCGTAATTCCCAGCCGACTATTCGCTTCAGCGTTCTAAGTTGCGCTTCGGCAGAGTGAGGTTTGGGACAAGGGCTGCTGGTGATTCGAATGCGTTTCGCTTGATATGGTCTCTAGAAGTTATAATAACGTCGAGCACGACAACTATGACCTTTGCAGAGCTGATAATATGTGAATTAGGGTATCCTCAAATGAATCAAATTCACGTTAACGTAATTGTGGAGCTGTAAAGACTACCTCTATTGCATTTGGCTGATAAAAAAGTAGGGATATTGTATATTGTATTATAACTCCAAGTTGTAGGTTAGTTTAGTCGCCAGTAATAAATTAGTGTTAGGAGGCCCTAGCTGCCCCTAGCTGCCCCTAGCTATCTCAATCTAGTGAAATCGCTCCACTTAGTTTATCTATTTGTCGCTTTGGAAGACTTTTGTATTCAAAGGCGTTTTGTCCGACTTCGATTTGAACATCTTGGCCCTCATTCCAAGCTTTGTGAGCGACGATTATCCATATAATAAATTCATATCTCTCGCATCAGTGTTACAAGTGGCCCTAGACCCAACAACAACAACACATATTATCGTATATCCTTATAAAGTCCTGTATATCCCCGTTAAAAGCCACCTCTCCTCACTCATCTCCTTCCCCCCCTGTTAGGGCTTCTAATCTACGTACTAACGTCTTCATTTCCCCCTCTTCCCTTCAGCCTGCCATGGACCTTATCGGGCAAATCACCGTGATAAAGCGCTCTGGCCGTGATGGCGCAACCCTCGACTGGCAACAAGACAAGTCTACCCTCCTCATAGGCCGCCACGAGGACTGCGACATCCGCGTTCAGCTCCCGACTGTCAGCCGCCGTCACGCTTCCTTCGTCTTCGATGAGAAGTCGAGCATTGTCAGCATCAAGGATCACAGTAGTGTCAACACGACCACGGTCAATAACATACCCATCAAGGGAAAGACCGTCATCAAGCATGGAGACAAGGTGAGACCACACAATACAACAATACAACAATACAGCACATCACGCAACCCCGCCTCCCCTCCCCCACCCTCCCCCATCTAACCTCCCTTGCAGATCACCTTCGGCGACCGCAGCTTCCGCTTCGAGTACTCCTCCGGTTCGACTCCTTCAACCGACAACTTCGACCTGAACGATTCCGAGAACGTGCAGCCCAACACTGCCGACCTCGAAGGCGACGCAACCCAGGACATCTCCAAATTCGTCCGCATCAACGCCCCCCGCGCCCCCCGTGCGAAGCCCCTCGCGACCGTTAAGGAGACCGAGGCCCCAGCCCCCGCTCCTGCCGCGCCGGCCGCTCCCGTTCAGAAGAAGAGTCTGCCTACGCCTATCAAGAAATCCATCTCGCAGGTACCCGTCAAGTCCGAGAAGGTGAGAAACAAGACAACGGCAAACGTGAGGCCACGTGTCGTATCATATCAACGTTCACTGCCTACATAATTCTAAACGTCGTCGCCTTTCGCTCCTTCCAGAAACTCAAGAAGGTCCTCAACACTCCCCTCAAGAAAAACATCAAAACCTTCCAGATCGACCAGCTCAGGTCCAGGACCTTAGGAACGAGCGTCGCCGTCTTAGACAGCTTCAAGGAAATGTGCCCCACGAAGAAGCTCCCCTCCCCCCTCCGAGCCGCCATCGTAACCAAGCGGAAGGTGAGAAGAGGAAGGAATGGCTTTTATATTCAGAGGAGACAATACCAACGTTACACGATTTTAACTCGATAATGTTAATCTTTATCCAAACCCTAACGCTAATCTTCATGCGACTCGCTTCGCTCATCGCAGTCCCTCTCGTCCATGTACGCCAACCCTCCCAAGGCGCTTCCCACCCCCCTCAAGAAGCAGCTCAAGAAGACGAACTTCAAATCGCAGAAGTACGCCGCCCCCAAGGCCTCCCTCCAGACCCCCGTGAAGCGCGCCATCACCGAGCTCCGCCGCCGCAAGTCCCTCGGCCTCAAGAAGGTCGCCCAGCCGACGACCTCCACCGCCCTCCCTCTCACTCCCAACAACTTGAACGCCATGGCCGCCTCTGCGTCCAACGTCCCCCTCCCCGAGAGCGCCGTCAAGGCCACCCCAGGAAAGACAGGAGCCGTCAAGAAGGCCCTCCCCACACCCGTCAGGATGAGCATTAACGCGAGGCTGAAGAAGACCCCAGCCAAGGCGAAGACGCCCATGTCGAAGCCAGTCAAGCTGCCAGGGCAACTTTTGGAAGCCATCAGGGCGAAGAAGAACGGGGACAGGTGAGACGCAGTGATAGACGACGAGTCCCATCACTACTTTTGTTCTAACGTTAATCGCTTCGCTCCTCTCCTTCCGTCTTAGCAAACCCCTCGAATCCACCTCCGTCGCCTCCAAGAACACCATCGACTTCGTCTCCGACAAGCTAATGGTCGAGAGCTACGCCCGCGAGCTCTCCGGTTGCGTCGAAGCCCCCAAGCCCGTCGCCTTATCCTGCGCCCTCGACGCGTACATGGACGTCGTCTCAGAGCAGAACTCTGGGGAGGAGGAGACGGGCAAGCCCCTACGCTCCCTCCCCCTTGACCTCCGCAAGAGCATCATCGCGCTCAACTCAGAGACGGAAGAGAAGGATTCGACGCCCCTGAAGTCAGTCGCCATAACCGTCCCTCCCACCCCGTTGACCACCGACTACGGTTCCGACCTCGAAACCATGTTCTCCCAACGTCCCGAGGACGTTCAGCTAATCGAGTCGTCCGTCAAGGACTTCTCGGAGAAGGCGGGCCTCGACGAGAAGGCGGCCTACGGGTACGCTTTAGACGCGTACTTGGAGGGAGTTAATGAGTTCTGGGGACATGTTGAGACTATTCAGGAGGAGGAAGAGGTCGAGGAAGAGGAGGAGGTGAGAAGCTGGCAATGGGGGATGCATTTCGATTTCTACTTCTAACTCGTCAACGTTAATCTTCGCGCTCGTCGCAGGAGGAGGAGGAAGAACTCCCCCCCATGGCCTCCGACTCCTCTGATCTCGTCGTCGACGTCGAGAAGCGCCAGAGCCTCGCGAAGGACCTCGCCAAGGGGCTCTGCGACATCTTCGACGAAGCCGCCCCCAAGCAGAGCGAGATCGCCGCCACCGTAGCCCACTCAATGTGCGAGCTCCTCACCTCCACCGCCATGGAGAACGTCAAGAACAAGGCCGAGGCCGCCGCCCGCGTCGAGACGATCGCCGAGGACATGGGCGACAGCCTCTCCGCCCTCTTCAAGAGCGCCAAGAAGAGCAAGAAGAGGATGTCCTTGGCGGCTGACATGGCGGACAGCCTCTCGAATCTCTTCGAGCTCAAGGAGGAGCTTGAGGCGACCTCACCCAAGGCGGCGAAGAAGAGCCAGGACAAGAGGAAGAGGTGAGATATTTACATTATTTCAATTTCAAGTTGTAGCCCTTCTAACTCATGAGTTTGAGCAGCCTCGCCGCGGACATGGCCGAGAGCCTCGTTGGCCTCTTCACCTCCCCCGCCCCCGTCGCCATGGCGGGCGGAAAGAAAACCAAGGCCGACAGGCGCACCAGCCTCGCCGCTGACATGGGAGCGTCCCTCGACACCCTCTTCTCCGAGACCTCCACCGAGCCCGTCGTCGAAGAGATCAAGGAGACCCTCACCACCCTCCTCTCCGGAAGCTCCCAGGACGACGAGGAGACCATGAAGGGTTCCGAAATTGTCGCCAACTGCCTCGTCGAGCTCCTCGAGACCACCGCGTCCATCGTTAAGGAGGACGAGAAGAAGGTTAAGAAGACCAAGGTCAAGGGAAGGAGGACGAGCATGAAGAGGGTCAGCCTCTCAGGCGACATCGGAGACTCCCTCAACAACATGTTCGGCGAGCCCGAAGAAGACGAGGAGGAAGAGGAGGTGAGCGACAGCGAACGACGAAAATATATTCTGGCTGCAGTATCTGACCCCAACATTTTCTCGCTGGCAGGCCGTCGCGACCTTGCTCACCGACGTCGAGGCTGTCGTCGACGAGATCGTCAGCGAGGTTGAGGAGCCCACCTGCGACGACAAGAGTCTCGCCATCGGGCAGGCCGTCGATGTCCTGCTGGATGGCGCCGTCCAGGAGGAAGAGGAAGAGGTCGTTGAGGAGGATGCGATGGAAGAGGAGGAAGTCGAGGAGGAGGAGGAAGTCCCCGACTTCAAGACTCTCAAGGTTGCCGAGCTTCGCGAGGAGGTGAGAGCTGGGAAGGCGCGAGATACTTCCGCTTCCAACTTCGGCACGATTTCTAACGCTATAAACACCTCCTCCTTCAACATTCTGCTTCGCTCGTCTCAGTGCGAGAAGCGCGGGATCGACAGCACGGGCATCAAAAAAACTCTCATCAAGCGCCTGATGGACTTCGTGGAGTCGCCAGAGCCCGCTTCCACCAAGAGGACCATCGAAGAGGTTGACGGAGAGGTCGCGGAGAAGGAGGTGGTCAAGAAGGCTGACGTCGAAGAGGCGGAAGACGAGGAGAGTGTCGAGGAGGTTGACTTCAAATCGATGAAGGTCGCAGAGCTCCGCAAGGAGTGCAGTTCCAGGAACCTCGACGGCAAGGGAACCAAGGCAGTGCTCATTAAGCGCCTGGAGGAGGCCGTCCAGGGCGGCGGAGAGGAGGAAGAGTCGTTAGAGGAGGAGGAGGAGGTGAGAGTTTGCGGGGAGCGAAGCGAGGAGCTGAGAGAGGAGTGTTCCCGATACTTCTGAACGTGGCATCGCTGCTGCAAACTTCTGCGCCGTTTCTAACATCAAGAACGACCCTTCCACTGCGACTCGCTTCACTCGTCGCAGGAGGAGATGGACGTCGACGAGGTCGTCGACTTCAAGAGCCTTAAAGTCGCCGAGCTGCGCAAGGAGTGCGAGTCCAGGAACCTCGACAGCAAGGGGACCAAGGCGCTGCTCATCAAGCGCCTCGAAGAGGCCGACCAGGGAGGCGGAGAGGAGATTCAGGAGTCTTCCGAGGAGGAGTCAGAAGGAGAGGAGGAGACCATCGACTTCAAGAGCATGAAGGTTGCCGAGCTGCGGGCTGAGTGCTCCAAGAGGGATCTCGACACCAAGGGGGTCAAGGCGGTCCTCATCAAGAGACTCGAGGCGGCCTGCTAAGGAACGTGATGTGATTTGTTGGGGGTTGGTGGGTTGGGGTTTGGGGTTTTGGGGGGGATTGTCTAATCGGAAATAAGCATTTGGATTCAAAAATCATTTACCGTGGTATACATTATTTTATATTACCCTTCCCTTCGCATCGAATCTGCAGGATTGCCCGTGACGTTCGCCCAGCCGCCGCCGGGAGTGGCCATTGACGCAAAGGATGACTCTCGTCTCTTCGCGCCTTTTTTCATCTTGCGGACCAAGACTGTGCAACAGCCCTCCGCGAGCGCCTGACGTTAAGGTGGTTAGAACGACGCAATTGGCCGTAGTGGCGACATGATCGGCTTCTCTCAACTCTTTCTCCACCACTCCGTAGACCTCTTCGACAACGACTTCCTTTTGCTCCTTGGTTTTTTCAATGGCCAGTTCCGAGGCCTTGAAGCCCTCTCCGATGGCCTTGGAGAGCTTCGGGACGAAATCCTTCTTCCGGCTGACCATCCCCTGGAGCTCCATCGTTCCGATACCGTCGTTGTTGGGCGATGTAGCATCGGCGCCGAACGACTCCTTGGCGAGCTCGGCCTCGGATTTGCCGATTAAAAGGAGAGTGGAAGTCAGTTTGACGATGTCCACGATGGCCAGGTAAGAGAAGTCGAGGCTTTGCTCGGCCTTGAGACTTGCCACCTCAATCATGAGCTCATCGATGCGGTTGATCATGCCGCCAGGATCGGTGGTCTCGACGACTCCGAATCCAATGGCCAGCATCTCGCCGTGCTCATCCTTAATGTTGAACTTCTTCTGGTCGCCGCACGCGACCTCGTAGGGAGAAAGGTGATTGAGCGCCTGCGACGATTGATTGGGTGTTGTAATGTCGGGGGTGAGAGAGAGAGAGTTTATGAGTGAGGTTGGGAAAGTCACGTCGCAGTTTTCATCTCACCTCGCTCTTTGCCGCGAACTGCTTGTCCGCGAGCAAATCGATGTCGTCGCAGTGTGATATTTTGGCCAGAACGGCCACGAGGAGCCTGTCGTGATCGGTTGTGGTGGGAGACCTGAGGTTGAGGGTGTCTGAAAGGATGCCCGACAGCAGCACTCCGGCAATCTTGGGGGGAATGTGCTTGCGAATACGGAGGAAGGTGTGACCGACGATGGTGCAGGCGGAGCCCCAGGGTCGAATATCTACGTAAATGGGGCGATCGGTGATCACGGTGCCCGATTGCAGGGCATGGTGGTCGATGATGCCGACGATTGACTTGAGGTCGAGGTTCGGAGCGATCTGGGATTCTTGGTTGTGGTCCATCAGGCAGATCTTGGACTTGTCGCCCTTGTAGTCCTCGAACCTCACGGGCTCGTCAAAACCCCACTCCTTCAACGCAAACTTAGTCTCAGTGTTCAGCTCACTGGCAGCGCACGCCTTTCCTTCGAACAAGTAGGCCGCGCCAATGCTGCTGCCAATCGAGTCCATGTCGGTGTTCAAGTGGCCGACGAATATCGTGTCGCTTGGTATCTCGACGGCAAAGGAATCAATTTGTGGGTTGGACTTGTGCGGCTTCTCAGAGACGGCGGTGATGAGGCTCACCGCCTTCGCCTCGTTGCTCTCCACGGCGACCTGCATGACGGAAGGGCGCTGCCGCATCATCTTGCGCGGGGCCGTGGAAGTAGAAGTCCCGCTAGGGTTAGGCATCTGGTGCTGCGCGTTTGTGCTATAACGTGCGGGGTTTTGTGATGTAGTTGTAGGAGTGGGAGGGGTGGTGGACGACAAGACTTGCTTTATCGCTTCTGACCACTCCTTCGCGTCCTCTTCACTAGCGGCCTGAAACACGGGATTGCCGTCGTCGGCAATTATACGCAAAATTCGTCCATCGAGAATGTGCGAGTTATTCCGGTCGTGGCGTAGCCGAACCGAGCTGCCGATCGAAACGCCAGACTCAGACTCGGGGTCCGAGTAGTACCAAGACAACTGCTTGTTTTTGTGCAGCGCAACTATCCTGCTTGACCAGTCGCCGTTCACAGACATTTTTAGGAGGCGGCCCTGCTTCGACGGCGGTGAATTACTGCTGTGGTTCAGTAGCTGAAGCTTTAGACTCTGGTTCTCTGCCATGAGGCGCATCCATTGTGCATTTCTCTTCTTGAGGAGAGCGTTCTCTGCTTTTAGACGGATAATTTCTGTGTTTGGAGGGAAGATGGGGGGGGGGGGGGTTAAGGGGGGTGACAGGGGGTTCAAGGTGAGCTACGGAATTAACCATGGCATGGTAAAAAAGAGTCGGTCAAAGGCTGCCCGAGAAAGATAACTGATAGAGAAGACTCACCAGCTTCACCTTCGCGGCCCATACTGTTTAAATTGTGGGCTACGGAAAGGGCTTAATTTGGGTGTTGTTGTGGGGTAGGACTTTTTATTGTGTCTTAGACTTAACTTAAAGTGCCCGCAAAATCCTTTGGGGTGTGATGTTACCAGGTAGGGATTTTTTGCCAGAGGACCTGGTTTTTGGACAACAACTTGATCTCAACGATGTCAGACTCTGAAGTAATTGAAAATCCAACAACATCTTCTACTACCTTAAGGAGACGTTCCAGTTTGGAAGTTGTCTCGGGATCACAGGAGCAAAAAACACCTGATCTTGCCGAGCAGTTGCAGGAGAGGCCGTGCATTGGGTTGGTCTAGCAGTTCATCTGGTTTGTCGTGTTTCACGCATCATGGGTGTTAGAGTGGCACGGGGTTATATATGGAGTAGAGCAAACTTTCTTTATTGGCGTCTCTATGATCCTCTTCTCCTGGGCTTGTGGACTCCTATTTTTCCTTAGTGACCCCTCGAACAAGGCCCTGGAGGTATTTTACGCCGTTAACCTAATCGTAGCTGCCTTAGGGAATTTCGGCGGACCCATTGCTTTCGAGCTAAATAGTGATTCTCACAATAAGCACATTATTGTGGGTGAAATAGGCCTTGGAGGTTTTTTCTCCCTCTTCTTAATTTGGTTCTTAGTCTCTGCACGGAGGAAACTAGGAGATTTTTCAACTGACAGACTTGACACATACGTGTACGAGAGGTGAGGAGGATGGTTTGGTTTGTTTGAGATTGAACTCAGAATGCAATGTTAACAATAACATACTCGTATCAATACTCGCAGGGTATTTCTCACGGGCGTTGGCAGTCTCCCTGCATTTATCTACCTAACGTCCGAGTCTATTAAGTGCTATATAGATTCGAATGGTTCATGGGATCGCTGCAGTGGTATTTCCCTTCCGCAAGTTAGTATCTGCATAATGCTTATTATATTACTTGTAACTCGACTTTTTTTCGTCCCTCTCTCTTCCGAACAATATACAATTAAACAAGTCGCCAACTTCAAAACCCTCGGATTTAAGGGGAAGGTTCAAATGCTAGCCTTAGCAATCATGGCAGTGTGCAACCTCGTCCTTTTCTCTGCTATGGCCGAAGGACTAGCAACCAGTTTTATGCACAAGTGTCAACGGACAGTAGCGTCATGCGGCATTCTTATTCTCTTCACCGAATTCTACGGAATAGTTGTTGAAACCAACAGGAGGCGACGCGAAACTGTGGCAGCCCAGCACGAGAGCATCTTGGATTCCTTCCAAGAGAACTCTCCTGGCCTCGAGATAATCTAAAGACTGTAATATTAAAAATTTAAAAAGTTTAGCACCATTCTTTATTTCATTCACAAAAGGCGACGCTTTTAACCCTTCGTCGACATTGAAATTTGTCAAATTTATTTAGCGCATTCAACATAGCCCCTCACACACACCAACCCCCAAACCAAAAACCACCCAACTCCTACTGGAGTTCAGCAGCGACCTTCTTGAAGGCCGCCAGGCCGGCGTCGCAGTCCTCTTGGCTGAAGGTGGCGGATACTATGACTCGAACTCTTGCTGTTCCCT
>BRXY01000211.1:0-35479 GCA_030267945.1 Triparma strigata
CCTAACCCTAACCCTAACCCTAACCCTAACCCTAACCCTAACCCTAACCCTAACCCTAACCCTAACCCCAAAAGGTAAAAAAGCTCAATGTAAAAGATCAAATTAAATTTTATTTCTACCGTTTTCTCTTTCCCCCGAAAATCAAAGCCCTGACCCTGGCCTTGTGATCCTTAACGCTCTCCCTTGTCGGTGGACTGGGCGAACCTATGATATCGGCTCCCCCTCCCTCCTCATCATCACCAACAAAATCTTCTTCACCACCTAACCCGAACACGAGCTTCTTCGATTGAGGCCTGGTCGGAGTGCTGATAGCTGAGTGCTTTGGTTCCGGAAGCTTGACCGTGCCATCGTCCAGAATAGTAGCCACCTCTGTCATGTTCTTTTCGTTGAAACTGATCCTTCGCTTCAGAAGTTGCTTCGCACTACCACCAATACCACCACCCGATACGCCCCCCCTGCTGCTGTACTTGGGAACCTTCAAGCTGCTTCTCGGTGTAGTAACTTTAACTTCATCACTCGCATTTCCCAGAACTCCATCACCATCCGCTCCTTCGTCCTCCCCCAACTGATCGAGCTTTCCCTCCATTCCGAACTTTCTGAAGTTCTTGAGCCAGGACTTGTACTTTTCTCCCTCCTTGACGATCCTCCTAATCTTCGCTACCTCGCCCTCCATTTCCAGCAGCTTTCTGCTCGCGGCCTTGATGGCGTCGTCCTGTTCCGCCTCCTCAACATCAGCAATGGACTCGACCTTGGGAAATCCAAGCTGGGCCTGCTGCTTGGTCAGCCTCCTTAAATTCTTGAGCTCCCTCACGTGCCCCTTGTTTTGCGTTTCGAGCTTCTCCATCTCCTCCCGCATCTCGAAGATGGCGATTTCTTCTCCGCCGCCGCTCTTGAGCTGCCTAATTTCTCTGTTGAGCTTGTTGATCTCGGCGCTCTTCTTGTCAATGACGCTTATGGCCTTGTCCGCCTCGATGGTCTTCATCGCGAGCTGATTCTCCCTCTTCGCGAGCTGGCCCTGCAGCTTCTCGTGCTCCCGCTCCTTCGTTCTCATGCCCTTGAGCTTCTCGTTCAGCTCGGCCTCCCTCTTCTCCGCCTCCTCGTTCTTGGCCTTGAGCATGGTAATGTGGTTGTCCTTCTGGCGGAGCTTGGTCTTGAACTCCTGTTGCTTCTCGTTCAGGGCCTCGTGCAGGTCGTCGAGCTCGGAATGAGAAGCCTCGGTCGACTTCAGCTTGCGCTGAAGGTCCACCTTGACCTGCTCGAGGGCGATCTTCTCCCTCTGAATCTTGGCCTTCTCCGCTGTTGACATTCCGATCTGCTCCTCAGTCTCCCGCTCCTTCTTCTTCATTTCCTCCTCGAACTTTTGTTTGTTCATGGTGATTTCTCTCTCCAGGTTCTTGAGCATGGCGTTCTGCGTGGCGTTAGATATGAAAACAAACCGCACAACAACCCAACCCCAACCCAAACTCTTCCACTTACCTTCTTCTCCAGCACCTCCCCGGTGGAGCTGGCGACGCCCTCGAGCTCCTTCGCGAGTTTCTCCTTTTCTGCCCTGTGATCATTTTCGCGCTTCTGCGCCTCTTCCATGGCTTCCTTCTCTAGCTGCTCGATTGTCGCCTTCAAACTAGCGTTGGCCTTGGTCAGCTGCTCCACGTCCATCTCCGTCAGCTCCAGCCTCGTCTCCTTCTCCCGGAGCGTCGCCAAGTCCATCCTCGTCGCCTCTGCGTCCTTTTCGGCCTTAACCCTCGCCTCGTGCTCCTCGGCCACACTATCCCTGTCGCCGGCCTCCTTCATCTTTGTGCACTCGTCCTCGCTTGTCCAAGCGCAATACCCGTCTCCCATCGCCCTAACCAGTCCCCCCAGCTTGAAGTCGTGATCTCTCGATAACACGAAGTTGTCAAAGTCCGCGATGTGGCTAACATGCGAGTTCTTAGAGAGCTTCACGGGCGACGTTGCTGGTAGCACGGGCTTGATGTCATGGGCCTTCTTCGCATACGACAACTCTCTCTCCCTCGTCTTTGTAGGCGTTGACACCACTTCACCGTCACCAACTCCGTCACCATGTTTCTTCTCTTCGAAATCAAAATTCTCTTCCTCCTTCTCGTCCAGGAACCGACCGTAGCTATCCACGTGGTTCTGAAACTGGTCAAACTCGAAGACAGCATCCACCGAGTCGAAGGGGAGGCTGAACGAGAAGGGAATGTCGCTTGGGTCTAACAGGCCAAAGGCCTTCGCCATGACCTTCGGCCCAAAGTCGCGAAACAGGACCTTGCAGCTCATGACCATAAGAGGCGCGAATCGAAGAGCGTTCAGGAAGCTCATGTTGATGTGAAGGTCGTCCTCACTCCTCCTGGCCTCTCCCGTCATCTCGTCCACCCACACCAAATTGAAGCGGGTCTCGCCGTAGTTCTTCAACGCCTTGAAGAGCTCGTCGCGGATGGAAGTGACGTGCGGTGGGGGCGCAGTGGGAGGAGGGGTGCTCCCAACAGGGTTCGAAGGGAAACCCCCTGCCCCCTCAACTTCGCTGGCCAAGAGCTTCAAAACGTTATCCAGCGCCGCCAACCACCTCAAGGTACCCTCCTCCTTAGCAGGCAGGATGACGAAGGCCTTTGGAATGGCGTTTCCGCAGGCAAACAGAACGTTGATGGTTGACGAGACGGTGCGGTCGAGCTTGTACTGGTGTTTGTTGCAGAGCCTGTTCAATCGACGGGTCTTGCCCTCAATGAGAATTTTCGAGTGGCGGCGCTTCTCGGCCAGGGCGGAGGAAATAGCTGTCATCTTGTTCCTCGCCTCCTCCTCTTCCTTCTTTCCGACGTCCGCTAAAAAGTAAGGGTGGGCGAGCACGGCCTCCATGTGCGGAAATCTGTCCTCGGGATTCTTGCTGAGCATGGTCATCAAAAGGTCTTGGGCTAGAGGATCGCCGACATTGGTCAAGATGAATTTCTGAGAGAGCAACCGACCGACGAAGATAGTTAGTTTCCGTTAAGACTCGCAAAAAGATAGTGTTCGTAATTGCTCACCTCCTTCGCTTCATCGTCCCAGCTCGCCAACTGCTCAATCGCTCCGGGACAGAGGTTGTCGTCGCAGTCCGCCAAAAAGAGCTGACAGTTTGCGCAGAAGTTGTAGATCATGCAGGCGAAAGCCCACATATCCGTGCCCTCCCCAGCCTCAAGGAGCGCGTAAGGGGCGGCGTTTGTTGTCGGGGTGGGGTTGTACGCCCTGAAGCAGTAGCTCTCGTCTTCGTTCACGTTGCCCTTCTGCGGAACGAGGAATTCGTCGTAGATTAGCTTACCCTCGTCGTCAGCCGAAACGAAGCTATCGAAGTAGGACTCGTAAGCTTCGATCTCATTGGCGTTGCGGAAGGTGTGAACCATCTCTGGGGGGACGAGGCCGGTGCTGAAGTTTCCAGGAGAGCCGAAGAACTTCTGCGACGAACAGAACGAGTCGAGTGTGGAAGATACGAGTTAGAATGACGCAGGGTCAATTCTCACAATTTTATGAAGCATTTCCAGCTTCTCACCTCCCCAGAGCCTTTCAAGATGATGCTTGAGTCCATGTCGACCAGTCGAAGCTGCAATGAGCATAGAGCATAGCGAGAGATTGAATGTTAACAAATGGAAAAATCACACTGAAGTAACTCGCGCCTCACCTTGTCGTGAAACCGGACGATGTTGAGCATTTTGAGGTCCCCATGGACGAGGTTTTTGTTGTGGAAGTGGCGTAGGCAGTTGCCGACCTGCGACGAGCGGTTGAAAATCCAAGTCAGTAAGTAAGTAAAAAATAAAATAAATGCAGCCTCTGTAGTCGCTCCTCACCTCCAGCATTAGCCTCCTGGTGTCCCTAAAAGTGGGCCTCTCCTGCCTGAAAATGGTCGCCAGGTTCTGGTCAGCCTTGGGCATGACGAAGGCGCACTTGAACTCCTCAGGGGTGAGAAGGACACTCTGGAGCTTCTGCAGCCCGTTCTTGAACTTGACGTCGTCTTTCCCGCTTCCCGAGACCGAGAAGCGCTTGAGCAGGCTCATGGCGTAGCTGCTCTCGAGCTCGCACTCGTACCTTGGCACGATTTCATTGTGAAACTTGGCCTCGTCCCTCATGAACTTGATCACGACCATGCGAGGCTTGTTCTTGTTCAGGTCCGTCTTGCAGAACTCGATGAAGGAGTGCTCGTCGATGCTGTGGTCGGCGTTCGTGCTGTGACGAACGCATGTATAAAATTGCATGAACGTTACATTAGTGGTCTGCGATTGCGAAGAAGAAGCGAATTCGCTCGGTTGGTCATAAATTCTTACCTCCACTTGCTGTATATAGATTCGAAGACATCGTTGTCAATACCGAAGCCTAGCAGGTTGACGACATCGTGCGCCTTCTTCATGCTCAAGAGGGAGCTCTCCGTTTCGCCGTCGTTGGCCTCGGCCTCTTTTTCGCCTTCGCCGCTCTTCTCCTCGGCCCTCTTGGCCTTCCTCTCCTCGTTCTCCATCTGGAGAAAGGCCTGAAAGACCGCCCTATAATCTCCGTACGCGAGCAAGTCCTTGGCCTCTACCAACACATTGTTGACTCCCCTGTGGACGACATCCCCCAGGACGTAGCGGCCGCAGAACAGCAGGTGCTTCTGGAGGCAGCTCAAAGCCACCTTGGACGCGGCCTCCATGGGACTCCTTCCATCTGTCCCCTTGGTCTTGGTCAGGTTGTGCACGCAGTTGGGAAACTCGGTCAGGAGGCCGTCGACCAGGGGCAGAAATCGGTCCGCCGGGTTCTTGTACGACAGTATCGCCGACCACGCGCTCAGCAGCTGCTTGTCCTTCAGCCCGATTCCCTTCTTCAGGCTGGGCTTCATGTCCTCCACGATTTTGCCCGCCAAGTCGTCGTCTAAAAATTCTGCGTCGGGATTCTGAAGGAATAGGATCTTCTTCACCTCCGGGGAGCTAGCGTAGGCGATCGGAAACTGTTTTGTTGGGTTGGGTACAGGGCATAGAGTAAGAATAATGGAATATTAAGCGATAGTTAATCGAAACTGGCACCTCTCAACTGGCACCGCTCACCTTTTCGGAAGCGTCGGCGATGTGCAGCTGCGAGTGGTGCTTCATAATCACGGTTTGTGTGAAGTCAACGTTCTTGCAGAATTTCGCAATGAAGTGCCCGACGCTCCACCCCCTCATTTCTCCGTCCTTGGCCTGAACGACCTGCGTGATGACATCTTCCTTTATCTTAGCTCCCGCCTCGATAATGGCTTCGAAGGTTTCTAGTGAACACTCAAACTGAAGGGCGGTGTGAACAGGCGTAAGTCCCCTTCCTGACCTGATCCTAGTCCCAACGGGGTAGTTCTTGAGCAGCTTCTCGATAATGTTGAAGGGTGCCTTCATTAACAAGGCAACGTGAAGAGGAATCTGACCATCCCTGGAATACACATGGTTATAGGTGTGGATGATGGTATGGAGGGCGTGTGTTAGACTATCGCTGAGCTTATACTTTCCTCCCCCGACCTTTGTTTGGCCGACCTCTCACCTGTCCTTGACGTGGCAACTGTTGAAATTCGTCTCTAAGTGCTTCGCAGCGTCGTCCCATTTGCTGGACTTGAGCAGGGTGAAGAGCTCAGTCGAGCGCGGACTTGGCATTATTGTAGAGGGTGCCTTGGCAGGTAAGGTAAGGAAAAGCTAGTTGGGGTTTTGGACAGCGCGACTGAAGAGTAACGACGAGGGAAAGGGTTTGGGGGAATAAGAAAACGAACTCGATAGGTATTGATGCTTGACGGTATTTGACTTCTCGGCGTTGGTTTGGTGTAAACAATGGCCTTGGCGGTTTTGTTAGGATTTCCAGAACAATGAAAGCACGGTGATTACAGACCGATTGCCTTTTCGACATTATTTTCTTGTAGGCGATATAAATCGACAGGGTCCGATCGCAGTGATAGAGCGTGGATCAAATTGAACGCTATCCCTAAAAATTGTTTCTATCTGTGGTTGACATGTCCCTCCAAATCAGGGACGAAGTCAGCAAGATCTTCCCTGGGTACGGAATGAAACCGCGGGCCGGCACGGTCTCAGAAATTCTGAAGGATGGGGGAAAGTGTAAGGTGAAATGGTACGATCCTGAGGAATGTGACTCGAAAGAGAGTATAAATTCTTTGATTAACATGAAAGCAATAAAGACGGAGGTGGAAAATGAATGGATTCAAGCGAAAGTAGAAGAGGAAAATGCGGTTGAAAATGTTGTAGTTAAAGAAGAAGAAGAAAGTACGGAGTATAGGAGTTCGGAGGAGGTAGAAGTAAGAAGGATGAAGAAGCTACGAAGAGAAAAGGGCTCTTCAACGCAAGCAGGAGTCGACGGAGGCTTCTCATTCTGAGCTCGACGACCTGCACTGAGGCCCTGAACGTGAGGCAACAGGAATTCAAGCCCAAGCTCCGCCAGATGCAAGACAGCTTTTCCACAGATTTGCGACCCCCGCGGCCTTAGAGCTCAAGCCAATCGCTGGCGGTGGTCCTTTCCAATGCACCCGGAATTACTCCGAAGCTCCATGGCTCTCCGAACTGGGCTACGATACTACCAACAAGGATTCAATAAATCCCGTGATTCTACTAAACAAAGATTGGCATCCACATGCGCCTAAACAAGCCCGCGCGGACAAGGGTGTGCTCTACGGCACCATCGACTGCAGTCCCGGTCAGACGATAATCTGTTTCGTCCAACGAGAAAAACCCGGCGGATGGGAATACGTCGGTAACTATACTTTCAGTAGACTAGTCGACGCCGACATGTCAAACGATCCCAAGCCAACATTCACTAAATTCAAAGAAGCCTTGAAGCAAAATAACATGCAAGAATATAGCAACCAGAATATTGACGATTTTAAAAAAGGACTTGTAAAAAGGCGTTCTGTAGAGATCAAGTTCGTTACATACGACGAGAACATATACAAAACACTCGTGGACTTAAAAGCGTACAAGTACAGGAACTCCAATTACCTTGGCCGCTTCGCTCCCTCCCCTTAAAAAAAAAAGAAGAAGAAGAAGAAAAGTCAAACCAGAAAACAACATTATTTTTGTATCTTCAAAAAAACATCACGTAATAACCCTAGCAACAAAAACCATAAAACACCTCTCTCCTCAAGCACACGGTGCAAGACTAACCCTCTCACTCCCCTTATTCATATCATTAACAATAGCCTTAATAATCCTCTCCTCCGTCTCCCCATTAACCTCCTTCTTCCCCTTCTCCCCCTTCTTCTCCGCCTTACTCTCCACCTTCAACTCCTTCAAATACTCCGACATACCATCATCTTTCTTAACATATTCACGTAAACCATTGTTAACGACTTGAAAAACTCGTATAGCCTCCTCGATACTCGTCACGAATAGCTTCTTCCTGTCGCGGGTTATCTTGGCGTGACGGCGGTTACGAGCTTTCCTGTACGCTTCTAAAAACTCCTTATTCGACCTCTTGCGTTTTTGGACTGGTGATCTCCTCTCCTGGTTCAAGGACGAGGCTAGAGCGCGGAGGGCGGATGTGAGGCCTTCGGCGGCTACGGTTGAGGAGGCTACGTCACGCATTGAGTCGATTACGTCTTCGAACTTCATTTTTCGGGCACCGTAGTCGGCGGTTAGGTTGGAGAGACACTTGGGGCTGATTATAGGGGCGGTGGAGGGGGGGGAGGCGGCGGGAGGAGAGGGAGGAGAGGGAGAGGAGGACTGGGAGGAAAGGTTCACGAGGATTGAGGCAGTGGAGCAGTCCTCGATTGATTTTCGGAGGAGGTTGTTTTCAGTCTGGAGGGGGGGAAGGGAAGTGGTGTTAGGACGAGACGTCGAAGTGAGAGAAACGTTTGGTCCATCCAACAATTTCAATCACATGTTGAACTTTCATGCTCAGTATCTGGGCGCGCCCGGACGTACTTACCGCGATCTGCTTCAAAGTCCTCTGTATCTTCTTAAGATGCTCCTTCTTACGGATGCGAGTGCGCCTCGCGTGTTCCCTGTTCATCTGCTTCCTGCGTTGCATTAATGTTGTTAGTGTCGTTAGTGCGGAATGGTGATTTTGAAGGACGTTTCTATGGCGCATGTCGGAGTCTGTGGCCTTGCGTGAGGTAATTGTCCAGTTTAGCTCACTTACCAACTCTCCTTGTTAGATTCGTCTTCTAAATCGTAGCTCAGGTCCATATCGACGTCATTTAGGAAGCCCTGTTCGTAGAATTGTTGTTGTTCGATTTCGGCCACTGAAGAGAATAGAGTTAGTTGCGCCTAATATACTTTGATCGGGCAGCGTACGACAAAGGGAGAATTGTCATTGAATGCCGCAGCGACGAGTATTTATATCCAATATTTCCTCGTCTTTGCCACCTAAGAATCCTGTATTTAAACTTACTTGTCTCGTAATTAGCGTAAAGTGTTACAGAAGTTGCCACGAGCCTCAATTTGCAACTTGCCACGAGCCCCAATTTGCTTCAGTAGACGCAAATAAATATCCTGGAAAAATATCCTGGAATCCAATTTGACGTTTTTAATATCTCGCAGCGCAGAATCTGGTTCAACTACTGTTCATCTCCCTAATTAACCGCTCGTCCGTTCCATCGATCGTTCTTCACAAATAAATCTTCAAAAGCCATCCCTCGTTCCCTCCTTCCTCCTCCGTCATATTCACTGCGGTTCGTCACCGTTCGTCACCGTTCGTCACCTCTCGCTCAAGATGGTAACCTCCTCCTCAGTTCCGTCTCAGCCTCCGACTCCCAGTGGTAAGTCTTTGCCTGCAGTATTTACTTCATCATTTTATAATGTTGGGAGTCCAAAGGCAGGGACACCGAAGCAGAAACAGGTGAGAGGGAGGGATGCACACACAGTGCAGTGCAGTGCGGGTCGCGTAGTTGAATGAGATGGATTGCTAAATTTGCTATTCTAAACTCGTCAATTCGCTCCTCGCACAACTACAGAAGGAAAGAGCCGCCGCCGCTGCCGCTGCTGCTGCCGAAAAGGAAAAGGAAAAGTCCAAAGTCACCCCCTCCTCCTCCCCCTCCTCCCCAAACTCCAAGTGCAAGCCCTCCTCCTCCTCCCACACCCGTGACGTCGGCCTCTCCTACTACACCGCCCTCTCCAACACCCTCTCTACCCTCATCTCCGAGTCCCAACGTAGGCTCCAAAAACTCGAAGAACTATACTACAACGAATCCACCACGCCGTTTCAAATCACGAGCACACAGACGCAGTACCCTACCAGCTCCACGAGCGTGCAAGTTACGACGCATAACGGATGTTGGGGAGGTGGAGGTGAGAAAATGTATCGAACGTCACTAATTAGCGTGCGGGAATCATCAATACGTTCTGTACTTATAACATAGCTGCTGCCGACTTCACCACTATATATATTTTAACGCTATGAATACCTCTTCTTTTGCGACTCGCTTCTCTCATCGCAGGATTACACAATAACTGGAACGCATTCGCTGACATCAAAGTACCCAAAGCGGACATTATGGAGATCACGGATGTGGGGGAAGCGGAGGAGGGGGAGAAGAAGGAGAGGCTGCCGAGGTGGAGCCCGGGGGACTATGTTACTGTTCCGGGGAGCGGGAGCTCGGGGAATTCGGGTGAGGATAAACACACGCACATGCACACACACACACACACACACACACACACACACACACACACACACACACACACACACACACACACACACACACACACACACACACACACACACACACACACAACTCCACAAAACAAACTAGCTAACAAATCATCGCCGTAAATCCTCACAGTGTATGTGGTGAAACCTTTGAGCAACAGCTCCCGAAAAAAAATCCCCATAAACGAACGCTGGTGGTCTAACTCTAGCACCGTCGAAGCCGGAGACGGCCTCAAGGTCGGGCCACAGGGCTACGTCGGCCTCGAGGGCATAAAACTGATAACCGTAGACGGCGGCGGTTCTAAGAACCTCGTGACGACCAAGAAAATAGCCACCCCTCCCCCGGCCAAAGAAAAGGAGGAGCAGAAGCCTTCCGAGCCGACCCGCCGCTCCGTCCGCGTAGTCGAAGAAGCCCCCCCACCTCCCCCCAAAGTGACGGCCCCCCCCGAAAAAACCGAAACCACTTCCGTAAAGAAAGAGCGCACAACCTCAGTATCTTCCCCCCGTACAAAGTCTTCTAAGCCTTCCTCCCCCCGCCCCTCCCGCAAACCCGACAGTCCCCGCAAAATCGACCCCGATAAAAAGAAAAAGGACGAAGAAAAGAAAAAGGCCGAAGCTAAAAAAAGAGACGAAGCTAAGAAAAAGGAAGCAGCAGAAAAGAAGAAAAAAGAAGAAGCCATAGCCAAGAAAAAAAAAGAAGAAGCCCTAGCAAAGGAAAAGAAGAAAAAAGAAGACGCCCTTAAAAAGAAAAAATCATCAAAGGCATCCAAAGCAGACTCCTCCTCCTCCGATTCCTCATCATCAGATTCCGACGATTCAATCGTCGTTGAAGTAATTAAACCAAAATCACATAGGAAGGGTGCAGCAGCAGCTGCGAAGAAGGAGGCGGAGAGGAGGGCGGCCGTTCTCAGAGCGGAGAGGGATAAGAAGAGGGCGTTGAAGAGGAAGAAGAAGGGGAAGGAGAAGAAGGAGAAAAAGAGGAAGAAGTAGAAGGGAGGTTGGCTTTTTTTTATTGTGAAGGGGTTTTTTTTTATTGTGTGTGGGTGTTTTGTGTGTGTGGGAGGGTGCAATTATTTAGACTAAAGTCTTAAGATAAGCATCGGCGGCCTTTAAAGCTTCCCAAGCTCTACTCTCATCGTCAATTGGGTCGTCCGTGTAGAAAGGGTTGGAGGAGAAACCGCTCGAGAAACGATTTTTTCGTGAAATATCATCGGTCTTTGCATGCTTGACTTCTTCGAGAGTTGATCTCTGATTTTTGAGATACAACTGTATCGCGGGGTCGTTCTCCGTGGCCATTTTTGCTTCGAAACGAGTAATTAGGCCCTGTGCCTCTGCAGACATCCTCTCTGACACTCCAGCAATTCGTTGCTCGTTATTAGACAAATCGGGTTTGAACGGTTTTTCGGTGCGAAACCCTAAGTAGCCGGCGGCTGATGAAAGAAGTCCTGATCCCGCGACCATACTTGTAGATACGGTAGACATGGCAGTCGACTGAATAACTGCTGTACTGAGACCCCAAGATTGAAGCGTAGCGCAACCGCCCCCAGTTATCGGACCCAAAGCAGTCACTCCGAAAGTATATCCTACGGCGGCTGGGGCAGCCAAAATCACAGTTGCGCCTGTAACTCCGACGGCCACGGCCTTCGTTCCTGGTGACAATCCATCCACCCACTCCTTTCCGCCCTTCGCAACATTGACAACCCCGTTTGCAGACAGTCGGAGGTTAACAAGGTGTTCTGTAAGAAAGCCACCGATAACCTGTAAATAGGGCTGTTGGACTTCGGGTTCCGGAGTAGTAATGGGCATAGTATTAACGTAATTTGTGTGGTTAAAGAGGGGGGGATGTTCGAGCAGATGTCGGCGACCACAATATCCTTCTGATTTGGTGTTTTGGAGCCCCTTCCGTAGCCAATAGGTTTACCGCTAGTGTTTCTACAGGGATTTAAATAGCTACCTAAATTTTAATTCTAATTCGTTCAATGTTTGACTTCGAAAGGAGTGAAAGAAACCAAAATTCTGGTCCCAATATTAAAATCCCCAAAACCCCTGGAATGTCAGCTCTCTAGTCGAGGCCCATGGATTTGGGGGTTGAGGGAAGTTCATACCTAGGTTGGAGATAAGAATGAGGCAAGTTTGTTCACGAGTTCTATCGGCGATTGATGAGTGCGATGGCTCGTTCACTGATAAAGAACGATATTTGATAACGGCGAAATTGAGGAGTAAATCAACTGTGCAGGATGCAAAAGCGGAGGTACCAATTGAGGAACCAAAGGCCAAAAAGATCTCGGCAGCACGGCGGCTATCTCGGAGGCAGTCAGCAATGAATGGGAGCATAAATGCCGCTCTGCAAAAAGCTTTAACCGAGGACATAGGCGAGCCCGAGATCAAGACTACTGGTCTTGGCAACGCGACGAAAGGGCAGTGCCTGGAAGCCGGACAGCAGCTCGTGGCCGTGATCAGGAATTCCGGCGGAGACGTTGTTGGAGACGTCAAAGGCTGGGTGGCAAAGGGCTTCCCGACCGGCAACAGGACCAAAAAGGAGAAGGACAACTTTGCGGAGGTCCTTGCTGTTGTCGGGAAAGAGTTGAGGACTGCGTCGAAGATGGCCAGGATCGGCGTCGCTTTGAAGATAATGCTGACTCTAATCTGTGGGTACGTTGATGTTATAACCGACTTCTTAGTCGCCAAGAGTTACTATGATGCGGGTAAGATTGGCACTGCTCAGGCTACTGCCGGGTTCGCCATTTTGGCAATCGTGCTGCAGGCAGCATTGACTTTTCTTCAGTACGTCAAGAAACCGTGGAGGGAGCAGGGCGGGCGCACTTTGGCAGCCCTTCTGGGGCTCGGGCCGCTCATTGAGGGATTTAGGGTTTGGATCTGATTTGGTGATTTCAGGGCCGCAGATGTATGCAGGAGTGAAAGGGATAGAGATAGCCTTCGAGTCCATCCCGGAGTGTATTATCCAGCTCTATGGCCTTCTGAAGGCCAAAGTGGGCGAAATCAAAACCATCCAGATCTTCGGCATCATTTCGAGCATCGTGAGTGGGGCCTTCATAATGACAGGTGAGAGTGTAAAGCTTGTGTATTGAATATTGAAACATCGTCGATGCTTCTGTATGTTGCTACTGCCAGTTTCTTTGCCGTTTTCTAACATTATTGGTGCCCCTTTCTCTGCAACTCATTAACGTTTGTCGCAGACGGCAACTTCGGACTCATCCTCAGCAAGTACTTGAAAAGTCCAGGCAACCCCAGCTATGGCTGGATTTCAAAGAATGGAGGCTTGGAGAAGTGGCGGCAGATGTTCGGAATGTTCTTGTTCAACGCCTGCTATTTCTCTCAGTTCGTCTTCGCCGTGAGCTTGGCCACCCAGGCCTTTGGTTCAATAACACCGCTCTTCCTTCTGCTCGGAATCGAGTTCTGCGCCGTTTGCGCCTACATGGGACACAAGGGCGAGCTTTTTGGATGGGCCATGGCAAGTCAGCCATCAACCTTCAATAACTACATCGCTCCATTCATCGCTTGGGCTTCCTACTACTTGTGTATGTGTGCGGTGCCAATGTTGATAGCAGCAAATCCAACTGAGCTTGGCCCAGAGGTGTTCGCGGGGGTCATGGCTTGGAGGCTCCTGACGAACGGAGGCATGATCTACGTCGCCTTGGGAGAACTTGGTGAAGGCCATTACTTAGACTTGACGACCAGCATGGCGGCGTACGGGATGAGTTTGGGATTAGCCGCAATTGGGCTAGCTCTATTCTTCAAGAACTGCGACGAGAAGTTTGACCGCAGCCTTTTCTGGAGGCCCAAGTCAGGGAAGCAGATGGTCAGGGACTGCTTCAACGATGATATTATTTTGTCTAAGAGTAGAAAAACCAAAGACGATGATATCTGGGGTTGGGCAGGAATTGTTCACCCAACATACCTTCCGTTTGACGTGATAACACCATGGATCTGTGAGACTCTCGTGGGTAAGTATTCGGACAAGAGCGTTGAAAGGCCAGAGTGCATGGCAGGTGAATCTGGCTCGGACAAGTTTATCAAGAGAATCGTCGAAATTTACAAATGGCATGAAGAGGACGGCGAGGAGGTGGACTCGGCGTTGGAAAAGCTGTTCGGCAGGAGCGGCAGGAGCGGCAGGAATCTGAAAACGGGAGTGGACGGACAGCTGACATTCATCAAGATTAAAAGTAGTAGAAGCAGGTCGAGAAAAGGGGAGGGGGGGGGGAGGAAACAGTCTAAAGTAGCGCCAGCAATAGATTAATTTTATATACACAAGTTATAGTATGTACCCGGAAAATCAGTTTTATTATGAAGTCGCAGTACGAAAAATTATAAAACAAAAAGGGGTTTTTTTAATCAAAATTTGATACAGAATACGTTACGTTCGCCCTGCCTTACTTAATAAGCATCAACACACCAACCTTCCACCATCTGCCCGAATAACTTCCTCCTCACACCCTTGCTACACTCCTTCCCCTCCCCGCAATCCTCGTCAATTTCGCAAGGCGTCCCTTCCTCTTCTGGAGCAACAACTTCCACCTTCTCCTCCAAATCATCAGCCGCCCCCGGCCTGCTGAAACCCTTCAAAGCGTCCCAAGCCAACGCCGCCATCCTTTCGTCGTAAACGTGTGTCATACCGGCTACGACTAACCTGCTGACGGAACCGCAAGTCTCCAAAGTCGCGGAGGTTAATTCTGTACCGGAGAGGGTTACGCTTGTGGTAGTCACCGTGTGTGACCCGTGCGGGTCACTTAAATCTGCGTGTTTTATGTGATTCGATGTTGTTAGAAGTGCTCTATCTCTCGCAGTTTCAACAGAAATCGAAACCTCACCTTTCCAGACACTGAACTGACTAGAGGACATTGCGTACCAATCATCGTCGGAACCTCCGGTCATGTATACTCCTATTCCGGAGTTGGGAGTTATGCTAAGAGAGTGGGTTCACGTTAGAATATATAGTGCATCGATGGCAAGTGCCACCGCAGTCGGTTTTTGTTGATTTGCTTTTCTTTGCTTTCTTCGCTCACCTAGTTCCAGCATTGGGAGCCACCAAATACCCTCCGTGGCAATGGGCTCCGGCGACGATGTCGCTCTTCTCGAGCAAGAACCTCAAGGCCATCATGCATCCCATCGAGAAACCTGTCGTGTAAATGCGCTCGGGGTTTATGGGCGCGGAGGTCGTGGAGATCAGACTCGTGAGAAAGGAAACGTCTGGAGCGTTGAAAGTTTCTTTACCCCCTTCGGAGGTTGTTTCGGAGTTGACGGTTTCCCACTCAGATCCGGCAACGCCCCACTCTCCGTTCGAACCTTGAGGCCAGATGACGATGAAAAGTTCTTCGTCCGCCAGGCTCTTCCATCCAGACAAGGCCATGGAATCGGAGGCGCACCCTCCTCCACCGTGCAAGTCAATCACCAACGGGTAGGTGGCACCTTCAACGACACCGCTGGGGGTGTACGTGTACCAGCACCTTGTGCCGGCGCTCGTCTCGATGCACGTGCGAGGGTACGTTCCACTCGGCATGCCCCCGTCGCTTGTGTCTGTACACGATTCCTCCTTCTCTCCACTGGATTCGTATCCAGTGTCGTCCTTATCATCGGAGCCGTCACTGGAGCAGGGATAGGAGGTTAAGACGCCTCTGTTAATTGGTCGTGTGCGCGCGGGTGTTAGTTTTCGGTTGGTGACGTTTGAGGCAATGGGGGACGCCAGTGCTCACCCTTCATACCACCACCCCCCTACACAAGTCCATTCTCCACTGTCCTTCTCATCTTCGGTGCTGTCGCATCCTTCGAACACTGGAACCTCGAAGCAGGGACACCAAAGCTTGACGTCCTTTCCATCAGGATATTCGGCCGTGTAGATGGTTTCCGTAGTTCCGCTTGATCCGCAGCCGTCATACAAGCTCTCGCAGGTTGCCAGATCGACGGGGGTGGTCGGATTGCCGTAGCAACCGAGCGTCCAAGTGAAGGGGTAGCCGGCGTAGTCGGACACGTGGTAATGGTAAACGGAACTGGAAGTTGTTCCGTACGTTGAGCTCGCCGGTACGGAGCCAACGTGACCGTGACAGACGTCCAGATCGCAGGGCCTCTGGTTGAGAGTCTCGAATTTACCGTAGATTCCGTACCCATCCAGCGAAACTCCGAGGAGGGTCGAGTGACCGGTCGCAGTGTCGGTTTCATAGTTGCAGATCGGGTCCGTGTGAATATGGTAGGGGTCAGCGTGGCCGCCACAAGTATCCATGAACATGCCGACGGAAACTTCAGAGGTGCAGGAGTAGTGTAAATGAGCCTCGCACGCTCCGACATCCATGCCTGCAGCGCAGGAGGCTCCATCGCAAGCGCAGGGCATCCCGTTGACTGCGCAGTCGTTGAAGCCTGCCTCGAAGGCAGAATATATGTTGACTCCGCCGGAGATGGTCAGGGCCGCCGTGCCGAGTGTGGGTATCGCACTGGCAGTTGATCCGGTAACTGTGGGGATGGTCTGCTGGATGCAGGAAACAGCGTTGTTCCCGGGCGCAGAGCCACCACCTTGGATGATCCTCTCATGGTCATTGCACTGGTTCGTGGTGATGGTACCGGTGAACTTTCCAGTCGTGCTGCTGTAGATTAGGTCCCTGATCGCTCCCGAGTTCGTGGATCCATCCGTGCTACAGGTGCCGCTCGTAACGGCACATTCCGTAGAGGTGCTCTGGCCAGAGGTGCCTCCTCCTCCAAAACCTCCGGAGGGAGGACCACCGCTGCCTTCGCATCCGGTCGGAGGGGGGCCTATGCCTGGTCCCCAGGTTGTCCCCTCTCCTGAACAATCCTGTTGGGTAAAGTGAGTCAGCGTTGGTGTGGGATTCAGTTTGTTGTTTGCAGGGTTACCTGCAGAGATCGCTCGATCTTAGCCCGATCATCAAAATCAGAGTGCAGATGTTGCCCATACGGCGTGGCCATACGCTGCCCTGTGACCACCATCGGGAGAAGAATCAGGAGAATGATTTTCATGTCAGCTGCTAGTTTGAGGTAGTAAAATCAGACAGGAACTGCATATACCATAACCTCTTATCAAACCCCAAAAGCTAGACCTCCAAGAGCATGTTGCTCATGCCAAATGATGGGAGTCTCTTCCAATTAACGTCACAAAACATGAACCCCCCACTACTCCGATCAATCTTATCAGATGATTTTCAATCCGTCCGCGACATGTGGGCTTCGGGACTTCGCTCTAACATTGAAACTTACTCGTACCCAAATTCCCTTCGTGCGGAAGAAGAAAGTTTCATCCAAGATACCTTAACATCTGGCGACATGAAGGACTTTCGCTCCTTGAAGAAAAAGTGGGGTGGCGAAAACGGAGTATTTTACGTTGCAGAAATAGGAGGAGAGGTCGTAGCGTGTGTGGGGGCTCGGAGGGAGGAAGGACCCTCGATGTCATCACAACCCGCCCCGGTGCCAAGGAAATGCGAACTTGGAAGGTTCACTGTCGTTAGTGAGGTTAGAGGAAAGAGGAATCTGGCACCGCTGCTTCTTGAAGCAGCTGAGAAATGGGCCAGCAAGGACGGGGGCGAAGTGAGAATTCAAGCCACTACAGTTGGTTTGAATCGAGCCGCTGTGAAATGCTACGAGAAGAATGGATACTCAGAAAGTTTCAGAGGGAGGCGGGATGGAAAGAAAGATGAACCAGACTTCGTCCAGGTTTATAAGGTCATTAATGATAATAAATAAATTTTAACATTATAAATAGTCAGTGGTGCGCATGCTGTACTCCTCTTCTCCCATCCCAACCTTCTTCACCTCCTCCCCACCCCCAACCTTCACCGGGGATATGCCAGCGACCTTCCTGAAAATTTCCCCCATTCCGCTGTCGTGC
Source organism: Triparma strigata (assembly GCA_030267945.1). Lineage (NCBI taxonomy): Eukaryota > Bolidophyceae > Parmales > Triparmaceae > Triparma > Triparma strigata. Next base: position 17,453 of record BRXY01000211.1, read on the forward strand.
CCATTGGCCTCGCGCTGCTGGCACCAGCCTGCGTATTCCCTCTCGTCCTGAACCGTCACAGATCCGCCCCACTGCACCACGCGTCCGGGCTGCAAATCGCCCTGAAGGACAACGCTCCCAACCTTGCTATCCATGGTGTTATCCTCTGGCACATCGAAGAACATACTAATGATGATGAAACCGTGGTCGCTCAGCGTTGCGCCCTGAAGTTCCCCATCCAAACAGCGCACCTCCCGAGCCTCTCTCCTCAGAGTCGTCTCCCTTCGGTCAAACGGCTGGACGAAAGGAACATCAAGCATCCCTTCGTCATCGCAGGGGTTGCCTATCACCGCGAAATGATAAATTTTCTCCCCACTGCTCGTTCTAACCGTCTTCGTGTCGACGCGTATGAAGTCCTGCGTGTCGCAGACGCAAGGCCAGCAGCAATAATGCATCGCTCCTGCTCGAATACCAGTGCCAGTAACTAAGGGCAGTCTCAGGAGATAACGGTTGTAGTCGTTGGGGCGGACGGGGCTGCCGCTCACTGCGCAGAAACCGGTGAACATTAGCTCGAGTGTCTCTGGAGAGAGATTCTCGGAATTTTGAAGAATGAAGGTTGACCATAGATGTGAGGCTGCATATCGACGAGCATAGCGAGTCGTCGAAAGAGATAATGTTGGTGGTGCAACGAATTAGAGCAAACAAGCGAAGAAAAAGCGTGCACGGGGAAATAAAGCGGGCGCGCGGTATATCGCTTTCCAGCATCTTCGCTTCGCTCTATTTTGTCGTCGCTCCGTTCCTCCCAACAACAACAACATACCTGCATTTCGATTCCCATGCAGAAAAATGTTTGAGTACTCTCTGTGAAGGTCTGTTACTTGCGTTCCTGACCAGGTAGACGACTGGCAGTAGCACAAGGTCAGGGAGTATAGGAATCCTAAAATTTTGAGGAATTGCTTCATCGTAGGCGATATGAATGGCTCGTCAAGTCCCAGAATCAAGTGACTCAATCCTCAGATTCCTTGGAACTTCTTCACTCCCCCCATCAACTTTACGAGACGAAACGCCCATGGCAAAGCTTCACCTTGTCAGTGACCCTGGCTTCCTCACCAAGTTTTCGATATCCCTCCTCACCATCATCCTCGTCTCGAAAGTCCCTCCCCTCCAAACAAACATCTCCGAAGCACATGAACGCCTCCGCCTCATCCTCCTCTCCACAGCCCACGCCCACCAGCTCTGGTTTCTTATAAGTTTCCTAGCCTCATCATGCTGTCTCCTCCAGGTCGTTCTGAATATGCTCTCCGCGGGCTGCGGTGGTTTCAACACCTATTTGGGCCCCGCGAGACCAACGTTCCTCGCTCTTGCTACTTTTTTACAGGGTTTGGCGTGGAGGGAAGCTGCTAACTTACCATTTCTCCGCCGGCCGACGTTTGTAAGCACGATCGTTACTATAGTGTTGTCGTTTTCACCTGAATTGCTTATGTTGTCTCACGGGATGAAACGCCAACAACAGCGTGAAGACAAGGTTGGTGCTTCAATTGTTCTCTCCTTGGGGGGATCCATCGGCTGCGCATCATGCGTTACGACTGTCAAGAAAACAGTCGAATTGAACCAGGAGGTTTCCTCTTGCGACGTGGACTCGGACAACAATGCCCATGTGTACCTCCGGAAAGATGTCGACAAGTTAAATCTAGAGCAGGAGGTGAGTAACCAACAACCGAATTGTTAATACTTGCCAAATCCAGCACAGGCTTCTAAAGTCGACAAACACGGCGTTCCGTGCCACAGCTGAGAGCGGCCCTTACATCGTGCGGTTTCCCTCCCCAACCAGGCAATAACAAATTAACTAAATAGAAAAAACAAATCAACATCATAATCATTTATGAATATAAAATATCTGCCCGTCATGTATATAATGCTCCTAAATTAAACCTGTGTGTTTACGCCATTCTCTACCTCCCCTTCCCTTCAATTTCGAACCCGAATTTATTCCATCCCCCTTCCCTCTCCAGCCACACCTTCCCCCCCACGTTCTCGACGCATCGACGGACGTAGTCGAGGCCTATTCCCGTTCCTGTTCCTACACCTCTAAAAGGAGAGAAGAAGCAGGTGAGAGAGCGTTAGAATTTTACTCACGAGGATAACAATACAAATCCATAACCGCGTAATCGCTCGCCTCCTCTTTAAACCCCCTGTCTTTGTTTTCTCACCTCCCCCATATTTCCGTCCCGCACTCGTCCCCCTCGCTCTCAACGGTCGTGACGACCATCTCGTCCCTCTGCTCTATTTTGACGAGGATATCGTTTCCTGTACCGTATTTTATTGCGTTTGTTATTAGCTCTTCAAGGACGGGAGCGTATGGGGAGAAGGTTAACGCTCGGGATTCGCTTATTAATGATATCCTAAGACGATGAAAAAGCGGGGAAGAGAGCATTAGAACCATATGTTGTAAATGTGAAATTATGGTTCTCACGAATGTCGTTCTCCGCTCTCACCTCTTCTCCTTTTCCTCTGCCATCGGTTTCAAACCTTTAACGACCTCCCTCCCTTTATCCTCTGGAAAGAAAACTTCCTTCCCCTCCAAAACCCGACCTCCGAAATCAATCGCCCCGATCCTTTCGTCGATCGTCCCCAATAATTCTTTGACGTCGTTCTCAGAACCTGAGTCGACTTTACGACGAGCAAGCTTAGATAGGACGCGGAGAGAGGAGAGGATGTTACGTGTTGAATGACGTTCGTCTATCCAACCTCTTTCTTTCTGTGTGTTTTTGAAATCCAACAAAAAATGGATTTTTGGGGGAATGTTATAACGTTAACAACATATGCGATCGATTGAACGTTATAAAAACATGAAACATGTCACATTTTTCTCACCTCTTCTAAACTCCGAACCATAACTAATATCTCACTTAAACCTTTAACCCCCATAACATATTTAACTAAATCCTCCTCTACATTAAAAAAAAACAATCAATTAGAATAAACATCTTAACTTCCATCTTATCACTAATCTCACCTTCCAACCTCTCGAAACACGAATTGACCTCACTTGTCAACAACGCCAAAATCTCTCTCTCCCCTCCAATAATAGGCGTACACAAAAAATCTTTCCCCTGAGACGTATACACGTACGTCCCTAGAGTGTAAGGTGACTTTGGGGTTATGGGTGTGGATGGTAAAAAAGGGTACGTTTTTAAGAAATTTTCGACGGGGAGGTGGGAATGTAAGGATATTGGAGGGGGGGTTAAATAGGTTGGAGGGAGGTAGGGTAGAGAGGAGGAGGGGACTTCGGGGTTGCGGTAGGGGGGGGAGATGAAGGTTGAGGGGGGGGGGGGAGGGTAGATTGTTAGAGGGGTGAAGTTTAGGGAACCGGTTGTGCAGATGGTAGGGGTGTAGAGGACGAGGGAGGTTAGTTTGGGGACGTTTAAGGGGGGAGGTGTTAGGGAAGCGTAGAGGAGGGAGAGATGGGTTTGAGTTAGTTGGGGAAGGTTTGGAGTGTAGGAATTTACTCCCCAATTTACTCCTGATAGGCGGGTTGTATGAAGTAGAAGGACTATGAAGATGAGGTATCGAATAATAGTGGTATGAACTTGTAATACTGCATACTGCATGGTCTCGTTTTATGGACGACCCCTGTTAGTGTCGGGTTACTCTTTCCTTTACTTTCCTTTTCCTTTCCTTGGTTTTCGAAGAGGAGTGAACAATACAGTTATTTCGTTACAATATTTCGACAAAAAAACGTATTTATCGCACAACTGAAGGACGATCTGACGCTAATATATGCACAGTTCAAACTTTTTGCAAAGGTCCTAAAGTATCCGGCCCGTATTTATCGAGTTATGGACAGCTTTTGTGTTCAGGAGGTAAGATTAGGGTTGGTTAAAGATCGAGAATCGTATTGTTTTAATGTCGAACTGCACAGGAGCGAGTGAAGGGAGGGGGTGGTTTTGCGTTATTAACGTCGTTCATTGTTTGCGAGTGAACGATAGCGCAATCTCGGTGGCCCTGCAACAAGCAGAGCAGGAGCAGTGCATTGCTGACTGATATTGTCGGTGGGAGGTTTTGATATTTCACTATTCTTCGTCTTTTTTGAGAACCGCGGCAGAGACACGTCATTGGTTGTACTCAAAGGTCGTCTATTCCGCCCGCCGGGAGCATTTTCGACGTCACATTAGAATCAATTTGTTGGCTCATGGGGTTGGGCCCAACGATGGCCAATGGAGCGACCTTGTTCAATGACCGCGCATTTTCGGAGGTAAACGATCATGAGTGGCAGTCTATCGGAGGTGTAAGGGAGATCTCGCATGTCGGAAACGGGGATCGGTAAGCGAGGAAAATGGAAACTAACCTTGCAAGTGAGAACAAAAGAGGGCCGGGAGTAGCTGATGGAATTGGACCAATGGAATTAGATTACGTCGATTACTAACGTGTTTAATAAAATGCTGTCTGGATGGATAACTTGTTACTTGCAATACGAACAGTGAATTCGAAAAAGCGTTAAATAGTGGTAATGCTTGAGCTTTTCTTTATCGTGTTTTTTCACTGGAAGCTGTCTTTGCCTCAATTAACGCTTTTATCTGTTTTTATCGTGATCTTCCATCTCCAGCATTTAGCCGTCGCTGCAACATTCTTACTGATTGCACATAATATATTGTGTATCGTCATCGTACGTCTTTAAAGGTTCTATTTGAAGTCCGTCTTTCTCCTGCCGATGTCGATGCATATAACCTTCCTCCTAGCTCTAGCATTACTCTATTCCACAACAGCTTTCACTACAGCTTTCACTACCATATCAACCCTAACAGTAGTTCCATCAAAACTCCAACCGAGTTGTCAACCGAGTTATCAACCAAATTATCGTCCCTCCCTACGTAATTCCCTTTCCCCTCTAAACTCTTCCCCCCCACCTAAAAAATTCTCCCAATCCTCCCAATCCACCATCGTCTCCTCAATCGACGCTTCCACAAACCTCTCCCAAACCTCCGCCTACGCCCTCCGTTCCTCCTCTCTTTTAAAGACTACGTTCCTCCTCTCCCTCTCTATATCCTCGTTGATCTACTCTCTCTCTCCTTCCCCTACCATTCCTCTGTCCTACCTCCTCGGTTCTTTACTAGGTGTATTTTACATAAGAGGTTTATCATCGTACGTTAGTACGGTTGGAGCACAAAATGTCAACGAGGAGACTTTGAAGGAGGCTGGGAGTGGAGCGGGTAGGTTTGCGGGATTTTTGTTGTTGTTCGTTGCAGCGAGAGCTGTTCAGGAGGTGAGAGATCTAAAGGGGACAGAGACGCTTTATATTCACCTTTTTAACGCTTTTTTTAATGCAGTTTAATTTAGGGTTTGGAGTGGCTGGTTTCTTCACGTATCAAATCGCGAGTGTCCTCGAAGGTCAACGAGAATGGAACGACTAAAACACACACACACACACACACAACACACAAAGACAAAGACCAACCCTTATTTTAGTAGTATAAAAAGCATATATCTTTCAAATCCCCATCCCCATTTTGCCCCATATTTTCAAAAGCTTTAATCGCTTTAGAAATTTCAGCACTCCCCTTAATTTCCCCCAAATCAATATTCAATGTACCTAAATTCTCTTTCTTCATAACGCACCCGAAAACCAATATAGTATGATACTGTCCGAAATATTTATCCTCATATTCAATCCCTTTAATATTCTCCACAAGCTTCATAAAATTCTCAAAGTCAATCCCCGAAAAATCACCCGCCATAGCGCATTCATGTACGACGATTAACTTCTCGTAGTAAGTGCTAGGTTCTAACCTTTCGAATATTTTTTCTTCGTCTCCCTCTCCCTTCTCCCCCTCAATAATTTCACGACAAGCTTCCACACCGTAATCTCTAAGCATTCTACCCGCTACCCCTCTCCTAATCTCTAGCGCATCTCTGAAGCTACCTTCGAGACATTCCCTCGCGAGATAACGAACTTCTTCATCGTCGTCGTTTACCCTTTCGGCTACGCCCTTGAAGACTTCGTAATTCTCTATGAGGTTCCCGTTTTTAACGGCGCGTAAAAGCCGTGTAACCTTCCTGAAATTTTCCTCGTTTTCTAAACCTATGATTTCAGTGCGAACGTCGGAAGTGTGACTTAATATTTCGATGGAATTGTATCTGCTCATTTCGTCGCCTTTTAAAAGCTTCCTTAGAACTCTCCCGTCTTTCACATGATGATTTATATAGCACATCATATTCGTTAATCTCCTTAAACTAGGTTCATGTTTATAACAGCAGAAATCATTTTCCTCGACGCACCTTCCAACGTAGATTTCTAAAAGTTCACCGACGCCGTCCAAGTTGAAACGGGTGTGGCGTAACGTTTTCTTGAGACTTTTTATAACACCGACGTGTAAATCAAAGTTATTCGTTAAACTTTTTAACGTTTCAACGGTTTTTGTATGAGAGCATATGAGGACTAATAAGCCTCCGGCTGCGAGGGAACCTCTTGAACCTCCTATCCCGTCATCTGACTTTGACATTTTTTCAATCCAACTGATGGTTGGTTGGATTAAGATAGGGCAGGAGGTGATTACGGTTGAGAGGAGGTCGCATAAAGCTTCCATAGTACTTAGATCGTGTGTTTTAAAGATTTCTAGGATCGAGGGTACGACAGATGATGGGTTGAGGGATTGGGAAGTTTTAAGGAAGGACGTTAACGACATTAAAATACCGTGTCGTTGGTTGTTGGTGAGACTCTCGGAGGAGAGCTTGTTAAGCAAACCGTTGAAGACGAGATTAATGGAGGAATCGGTGCAGATGCAAGGGAGGGCGAGGGATGCCATCAACCGCACTTTAGAGTTGCGTGAGCTCAAGCAGTTCACTACTGACGGAATTAAATTAGGGAAGGTTTTGGTAGGGTGAACGCGGGAAAGGAGTAGGAGGATGGTGTAGAACGACGTGTTCTGGTCGATCGAGGGTATGGGAGGAGACTTCAGTTCTTTCTCGAGGAAGGTTTCGAATTCGCCGTGGATCACTTCGTGGCCTCCTTTGGCTTTGTTCTCGCCGCTTCCGAGTCGCAGGGACGAGAGTGTGTTCTTGTCAGAGTCGACCGCACGGGTCATGCTAGCGCTGAAGACCATAGTACATGAGTTACTGACCGCCCACGAGTGTGATGTAAAACCAATGAGAGAGATTTGCAGGGAGAGAGTGTAGTAAGGTTTCAGATTGTGAGAGAGGGAGGTGGAGAGGAGAAGGAGCCGGAGAATGTTCAGGGCGTGGACGCGGGACTTCCACGAGTCTGGGCCACCTTCGCTGATTGGGGGGGAGAATTTCATTCCGAGGCGGGACTCGTGCATTCGGATTTCGGAGGCTTCGACGAGCGAAGCGAGAAGATGGGAATTGTCGAGTTAGAAAAGTGTTAGCGGTGGTAGTGTCTCTTCGCTCCTAAGTTTCGGCACAGCTTCTCACCTGGAGGGAGGCACATCCTGACCAAACACTCCATGGCCCTCTCGCACAAGGCGCTCTCGTTCTTGCTCGCCTCGGCCTTCAGTATAGCCAGGAAGCCGAAGCCGAAGCCCGACGATCTTCGGAGGGTCGACTCTCCCGTCTCGGGGTTCGATATTATCTCAATCAGCTGATCGAGCCACTTGGACGGCAAGTGTCTCAATTTTTGATCTCGGTAGCAGCCCTCACAAAGTTCTTGCAGCGCCGTCATCGCCGCGCTGGCCGCCCCCTGGTGCTTCAGCGTCGTTATGGTTTCGATGAGTGTCTTTCCTCCCTCCTCGAAATCCTCCGACCTCCCGCTCCTCAGGCAAGCCTGAGTTATCAACGTGCAACCTTCCTTAGCCAGCAGCCACGTTCCCACTACGATTCTCTGGACGTTTATTTTCTCGGACTCGTCGGAGGAATCTAACCCGCCTACTATGCCGTTCGTGCCTAAACATCCAGAGTTGACATTCAAGCTTTCAACGCTCGCTCTAAAGCTGTCGAGCAGAGGTTCCACGAAAACGCGACATTGTTAGAATAATACAGCAAGCGGTTGAGACCCGTCCCTCGCGGTTCTCTCACCTTTCCAAATGCTGGCTATGGCTCTCGAAGTCAGCGTGGCAGTACCCTTTATCTACGTCCTGATATCCCGGGAAGAGGTCGTCTCCCAAAGGGTCCTTCGACGTCGAGACAATTTTAAGGGATATGTTAACCGCCTTTTGAGCGACGTTGAAAATCACAGGGTCGTAAGGCGATTTAGGGACTAGCCCGCAGAGGCCCTTGAGGAGTCCGTGTGCGAGCGGTAAGTTCTTCTCCTCCTTGCTGCTCTCCGGTACCTTCTTCCCACCGAGGTACATTTCCATTTCCTCTACTCTCTCCTTCGTCAAATCCCTCAATTTCACGAAGATACCTTCACCCAGCAGCCCGAGTATCCTCGCCCCTGAGTCCGACTCCCTCGTCCTCGGGCTGCTCGCCATTTTAATGCCCTTCTCGTACAAAGACGACGAGACGTTCACTGAGCTCTTCAGCACAATGTTGTTTATTATCCTCCCCGCCAAACCTCTGCTGGTGTCCCATAGCGAGTCCAACGCCCCCAGTACGTGGGGTAAAAATTTATCGTCGGGAGGGAGGAGGTTAAGGAACGTTAAAGCCATGAATTCTTTCGACTCGCAAGCTGAAAGGGAATAAAGCGTGGGGTTAGAATTATCCAAACAAACGCCCCCATTTCTTCAAAGAACCTGAACCACCCGCTTTTCTCACCTCCAGGGTACAAACAAAATCTACAAATAACCTCAACAACCGTATCCTCCACCTTCTTATCCTTAAACTTCTCCACGATATCCTTCAATTCCTTCGGCGCGCTTGTTGATTTAGTTTTTAAGCATTTCTTGAAATTCAGAAGGAACGATGATGAAGGTAAAAGTGACAGAGACTTTATAACGCAGTTTATATTATTTGAATTCAGGCCTAAGACGACCGTCGGGTTATTTACGTATACGTCGAGACTACCTTTTTTAGGATGAAGCGATATTAAAACAGAAAGTTTAGTGCTTAAATTAGTAAGCTGGTTGAGGACTGTCGTCTTAATCTCGACTCCGGAAGACTTTATTAGGGGAGTTAGGAGGTAGTCGGCTACGCGGATTGTTTGACGTTCAGGTTGCGTGTTGAGAGATTTGATTATAGGTTGTAAGAGTTCCGCTGTTGGAGCTGTGCGAGGAAGAGACGGTAAGAAATAGGTGAAAATGCTCGGGGGTAATGGTGTTGGGTTGTCTGTATTCCCTAAAAACGCTCATAATATAACTTATTTTATCCTCATGCCGGTTTCAAACGCATCGCGCGCAATATCCACCCGGCTTCGGTTTTCAGCAACGGATCTAACGATCACATAATTTCACTGCGTTTCCCCAAAAAAATAATAACTCAACAATCCAATGCAATGCCCTCACCTTTAATACATCTCCACAACCTCGTCGCACATTCCCCCGCCGCGTTAGAGTAATCGCTCGATTTACCACTCACGATATCGACGAATATACTGACGTATTCCTTGAACGTTGAGACGAGGATATCCTGAGACAGATAATGAGAGAGGATCGTTAAAGTTTTTAGTTTTATCTGATGGAAGGGGGGGGGATTTTAAGTTAAGAGGTTTGTTAGAGTATATGTGTGTATTTTAATGTAAGTTATCAGCGTGAGTTAGATTCCGTCCAACGACGTGGTAAATGTTTATAAGAAAGAAAAAAACGTATCGGATTCTAAATTTGCATCATGGTTCGTGATATTACGGCACAACCGATCAGATGACACGCATGAATGATTAAAGCAAGGTTCTCGTCATATACGTATTCTTTTTTTCTTTTTTCTTTTAACACAAATAGGAGGAATTTACGGGTGGTGTTGTTCTTACCTTGATGGATGATGAGGAAATTATTTTGAGGATGTCGTTGTATAGATTCTCCTCCTTTGGTTTTTTAAGGCAGTCGGTTAAAACGCGGCCCCAGCCTTCACTGGACTCCCAGCGGGTCAGGAAGGTTTGAATTTGGGGGAGGGTGGCGTGGTGATTTAGGGAGTGGAGGCGGGAGAGGGAGGCGCGGGCGATTTCGGGGGAATTCGAAGTGGTTGAGAGGGAGAGGTAGGAGTACAGCTGTTCAGGGGATTTTAACTGGGGATGGAACGGGTGGAACGGGAGGAACGGATGGAATGCGAGTTAGAAGAAGTACGGCGAACGTTGTTTCTTTCCCATAACTCTTCAAACTCACTCACCGATTGTATCTCAAACATCACCAGACTATCCCTCAAAACTTCGTTCCCCGTAGTGTCTATCTCCAACTTATCTGGAAGCGTTGTGTGAATTTTACAGGCTAATCTGCTTGTTGATTTGGGCGTTGAAGGTGACTCTAGGATTTTTTTTATTATTAATGGGAGGGAGGAGGAGGAGGAGGAGAGGATCGAAGGGTAATGTGATAATATAGTTAATGAAAGATGAGTACTAGTATTACTAGTACTACTAGCACTCGTTGGGACGGTTAGGATAGATAGAAGCTTTGGAAGGAGGAGGGATGGGAGAGTTGAGGACGTCTGAATTGATGTAACGTAGAATGGATCGAGGAATATACTATAATCTATGCTATAATCGTTCTCATATACAGTATACTGTAGGATAGATATTAAAAATGACGTTCGAACATCTCTAGACGTAACTTCATCTAACCTCTTATGAATATTCTTCCTTATAAGACGAGCCTTGTCGACGTGAGCTATTTGTAGCCATTGTTTTATGATGTCTTCTGGTATCTCTGAAGCGGGGAATGGACGGCCCTCGAGGACGAAGGCTTTTTGAGATGCATACGTTGATAAAGAGAGGAATGAGGACAATTCGGGGCTAAGAGATATGGGAAGCGACGCGGGGAGAGTCAAGGCAGCGTGAGCATGACTGGACATGACACAACACGACAACGCAGGAGCGATTTGACAGGATTTTGACAGAAGTGATTTCTGTGAAAGGAGAGCCGGTTTTCTCATTCATTATTACGTAATATGTCTAAAAGAACGTCTGAAGCTCTCTCGAATGCAATTGAAATACTAGATCCGAACAGTTTAGAGGGCGGAGGTGACGAGGAGGAAGTATTTGAAGGCTCTGAGTTGGATTCTGCTACCGACGAAACCCCAGCTGTCGGAGGTGATGATTTCATGCATACAGACGATTTCAGGCGACTATTCGTTCGTTTTGTTATGGTTGATACTTTACTTCCGATGCGCTGGCTGGATAAAAAATGGCACAAGGTAGTAGAGAAGAAGCTGATTGAGTTTGAAGATGAGCCTTATGGCGAGGTTATTGTTCATGGAGGGAATGATATAAGTTTTGATGAAGCTATTTCTGCTGCGAGGAAGAAAAGTATGAAGGAAGTGACGAAAGTTGTCTTCCTTTTGAATATTACTAAGGTCGGAGATTATGCCTGCAAGTACGCCTCCATTCTCGTTGTTGTAGACATCCCCGAAGGCATTACAATCATCGGTCACCATTCCTTCGCATGCTGCAGTAGTTTGAAAGACATAAAGTTCCCAAAGTCGTTAATGTCAATTGGGGATGGCTCATTCCATAATTGCTCCAGTCTAGAAGAGGTCGATCTTGTTCACACGAACGTTCAAGAATTAGGTAATCTAGCCTTCGCAGGTTGCAAAAGTTTAAGAACAATGAAGGTCCCGGACTCGCTTCAAAAGTTTGGTTACTCTGTCTTCGCCCACTGCTCCAAGCTAGTCCCCTCCGACATTAATGTTATCGACGACAACGCGGTAGTCGCCTACCTTCGCTCTATACAATAAGTAAAATAATTCACCACATTGAAACTTCAACACTTCCCTTTTTCATTAAAAGCCTTCTTAACTTCCTTCTCCACATACATACATACATCCCAGCTTCACTCTATTACTCGCTGCCAGAAGAACATTCAGTCTAGTCACCTTCTTGTCCAGGGTAACAAATTCGCTGTAAAGTTCCCCGATCTCTTTTCGAGAAGCAGAAAGGGTCGTCCAACTGACGACGGCTGACTTTTATCTGTGGACTTGGAAGCTTCAACCGCTAACGGGACGTGAAGGCTAATCCCTTCAGCAGATGTAGATAGGCCATCGCTGCTTTCAAGGGGGTCACGATTTCTTCGCCGCGAGGGCCAATGAACGAAACATTCTTCAACTGAAAATTTCATTTTCTCAGCCCAAATTTTGGAATTTTCTGTAAACCTTCAAACCGATCCTATACGCAAGTCAGTGCCGCGGCTGTCCTCCCTACGACCTCAGCTATGACTAATCACATTTTTCGGTCGGCCACACTGAAATACGTAAAACGTACGCGGTGCGGAAACTAGAATAAGTCTACTTTCCTTTTCGGTTCTCCTTGCGGTGGCTGTTGAGATTACTTTGATGACCTCATATCATTGTAATCGACCGCCAAGTGTTCAAGAATGGCAGCGGATAGTTGTAGCATTGTCAATGCCAGTTGAAGATACCCCTAAACACTCAATCACGCTGTTAACAACGCGCGGTTTGAGCTGTTTGCTTTGATGTAGAATCTAACCCATCCTTCCAGCTTCCAACGATGAAATGTACAACACTCTTGCAGAGATTCGAGAGCGTCTCTCTCCGCTGCCTGGCGATTGGTTGCGCTCTACTTTTATGCGTGATTCAATTCTTTTACCTCAGCGAACACCTCAACAAGTGCACGCAAAAGTCGGTTACTTCTGGTTCTCATTTCCCATCCCTCGCAGGCGACAGAGGGAGGAGTAGAACATCCGAATCGTCAGCTATTGCCGGAAATTTGAAGGGGCAGTGGCACGTTCAAGATCTGTGGGAGGTGAGCAGAATTCCGTTTTTGTTGTTGTTTGAGAAGTGTGGAAATTCGTTTTTAAACGGGCGAGGGTTTCTGCCGTTGAACATTTCCCTAAAAAATACTAATCCCCCCGAATCCCAAAATCCACTCATCCCCGAAGAGCTACGACTGTCAGAAGATCCTCTTCGATTCTGGAGACCTCCCCATCCCTCTTCCCTCAGACTGGGCGTACCTTCGTGCCGCTTACTACGGAGTTATGGGATCCTCTATCGGAAACGAGGTTATGCCCAACGGTCACCTTGCTAACATCGAAGGCTTAACAGGTCTTACAGCACTTCAATCCCCCGGCCGCGGCAGGGGACTGTTCGCTACCGTCGCGTACAAGAAGGGCGACCGCATTAAAAGTCTATCGGATGAAATCTACTCTGGCTATTTTAATACCGGTCAGCAGTACAGGGATTACCTCCTCGCCCTTCCGCGGAATTTGGCCTGTGAGGTAACTCGTTGGTCGTACACTTTGGAAGAATTAGGAGAGCCTAAATATATTATGCTCGATCTTGGTTTCCAAAGCCTCACAAATAACTCACCCTCTCCCAATGCGGAGCACATCCCTCCCAATGCGGAAGGGGCGTGGGCGGAAAGCGGCGTAGCCTTGAAAGATATTTCACCAGGGGACGAGATCCTCGTAGACTACACAAAATACGAAGCGCACGCTTGGAGCTCTATGGGTTTGGGGAAGTGGAAGGGTCAGACGATGGGCTTGGAACGCGGCTCTCCCCAAAATTCGAATTACTCAGAGGATTTATCAGAGGAGGAGATCCTAGGAGACGAATGGTTAATGAACGACCTTTGGGAACTTCGCGGGTGTCGCAATGTTATTTACGAGTCGGGAGGTGAGAAGGGGGTGGTGGGGGGGGACCAACGTATGTATGGAGGGATTTGATTTAAATTTCCACGGGTGGGGGACGTCGGTTTCTAACACGTCCCTTTTTAGACCTTCCTATCCCTTCCCTATCCGACTGGATGTTCCTACGAGGTGCCTACGCCGCTAACTCAGGCCTCTCCGAACTTAACGAAAATTTTCCAGATGGTGACATCTCGGCGACAGCTTTCGTCGTTGATGTTGAAGTCAAGCAGAGACCTGGAGCTGGATGAGGAGTTTTCGCGAAGCAGGATATAGGTGAGATATAAATAAAGGATATAAAACATTTATATTTTAAGGCTGGGGGGAGAACAAACCCTGAAACCCTCTAACAAATATTCACTTCCCTTTCTTCCCTTTCAGCCGAGGGAACCGTCATACAGTACGGGGGTCCTTACGCCCAATTTTACAACCCCTCCCGTTACAGGTCATTCCTCCTCAACCTTCCCTCCTCCTTATCCTGCTCCGTCATGATATGGGCGTACACTCAACGGGACGAGGAGGGAGAAGTTTACGTAGGCTTGGACATGGGTTCGACGACTTTGTTGAATAATTCAGACAGAGCAAATGTGAGAGAAATCAAAGATATAACCGTGACAATTAGGGACATTAAGGAGGGGGGGGAACTTGTTGTCAGCTACAGGGAATCTGAGAAGGAACGGTTATGGGAAAGTATTGGGTTCGGGAATTGGGAACAAATATTCAAAACCAAGTAAACCTGGTCAGGGAATGTACAGAAGGAAGAGGAACGTTTTAACGAGAGCTACAACAAACAAAGGTTACTAGGGTTAGGGTTACCATAACGATTTTTAAAAGCAACCCCTTAATTATTTTAGTTTCGTTACACTTCAACGAATTGTTTTCCTCTTCGAAGATCGCGTTGTTACTAGTTGATTCGTCCCCTTCATTCAACCCTCCCCCCTCCCCCCTCCCCCTCCTCCCTCTCTGGCTCCACCTTACTCAAATGCCCGCTCTTCTTCCTCCCACTCTCGAACCTATTCTTGCTCCTGACCTTCAATCCCGCCCTTTTCCAATTCCTCTCCGCCTTCTCCCTCCTCATCCTTGCTTTAATCCTGCCGAACTGCGTCAGCTCTAACTTAGTGTCCGCCACGTCGAAGATGCCGCCGAATATTATGCACCCGACTGTGACGTAGAACAGGCCTTCCATGTCCCTGTATTCGAACTGATCTTCTCCTTCTCCTTCGTCGCCCTTGTCCTTGAAGTCCTCGCAGAATTTAGAGTAAGAGGTGAATTTGGAGTTTCACGCTAATGGTGCTGAGGAGGCGCTGGTAGCGGACGGAGACAGGGAAGCTGGAAGGGGGGGGTACAAAGGGATTGGGATTGTATGAGAGAGGGTTTTTAAGATCCGAATCGCTGAGCTGAGCTCCAAGTCGTGCGAGCTTTGCTCTCCCCCCACCCCTCTTCTTCTCTGTTGGTTTTAACTTCTTCGGTACCCTTCTCTCCTCACCTTATAGGAGTCGAATGCTGCAACTCTTCTCCCTTGGTGAATTTGCTGCAGAAGTCAGCCTGCTGTTCCTCGAATACCTCGAATCTGTGTGTCGGCTCGGCGAACAAAGAAATGGAGCAATTCTGTTCAATTAAGCCCTGGGTCACGACTTCTGCCGTCGACCCAGATGGGATGTGAATGTCTTCCATTTCCAGGCCGTCCTTGCCGGAGACAACTGCGTCTACGATCTGGGAGTGGATGCATATTTTTCCCTTCCTGCATTCCGAGTCCTTCGTGCATTCCCCGATGGTCGAGATCACCGGGGTGGTCGTCGTCGAGAGTTGCATCACGACCATGTTTCCGGTGTAGCACGCGATGATGACGATGATGAACAAAGCGTAGCCCAACTTCGTCACTCTGGCACCGACGCTTCTGACGCCTGTGTCGTCAATGTCCTCGTAAGAAACGGAGGCGCCGAAGAATTCCATCAAGGCACGGTAGAGGCATTTTGTCCAGTGCCTAAGGAAGAAAACCACTTTTTTTTTAAACCCTAACAGAGATGAGTTGTCAGTGGATGGGGGTAGTAGCAACGAGATCCATAGACGGTGTTTGATCGACGCGTTCCCAGCTCTCGCTTCGCTCCCTCGGTCCTAGTTTACTCACCCTGTTCGGTGAGAGCATCACCTATATCTGCTAAGCCATGGTTTTCGTCAGCATCGTCAACATCCGCGGTAAGTTGCCGCAGATCGCTCACGGCGGCCTTGAGGTCGAAGACGGAGTAAAAAGTACCGACGAGGCCTATGACCGCACATATGCACATCCAGACCGTACTAGTAAATGGTTTCGTAATTCCTTCGAAGATTCCCGCATTGTTGTCGTTGCCACTGTCAACGCTAGCCATGACATAAAACTTGTCTGTCAAGAGAGGAGGCAAAAAAGAAACTTGCTCACCCAAGGAGAGGCGCTCAGAAGTTATCCAAAAGTCGCTAGCACACAAATCAAGAATGCCCTTCGCAACATCATTCACACAAGCGGTCCACGCCGACTCCGGGAACTGGTTCAAAGAGGATATTGAAACTGATCTCCACTCGACATTAAACTTTCCCTCCGCAGCCAACTCATTAACATAGTCGGCGTATATTCCTTTCATCTTGAAGAGAGTGTTGTTTTGCCAAATACGAGCACCTTCAGGAGCGAGGCTAATTGTTTCAGTTGCTGGGTCTGTGTCCCAGTGCGGGTCCACCATCTCATGCGCATTCACCTGATTTTGAGGTACGCCAACGCGCAGAGTAAGACCCTCCAGAGACGCTAGGGAGGATGAATACCTGCAGTGTTGTAGCAACGGGTGAGTTAGTAGTTATATTTTGAATGATTTCCTAACCTACAGTACAGTAACCTTCTTCTCTTCCTTACCATGATTCTTCATCACCACCGCAGGTATCGTAGGAGTAGTAGGCGTCGTTAACGCCCACGAGAACATTTGTGAGGCGCGCTGTCTTCGTGCTATTGATGAGGCATTTCGTCTCGTCAATATAACACCAGGGCTGCGCGCAAGAGGCAGGCTTTGAAGGGCCTGAACATCCTTCATCCAGCTCATCGTCCCAGGCACGACACTCTCCTACGCCATAGTTCTCGGGAAAGCACTGAACAGAGCTACCCCAGGCCGCCAGGACACATGCATGCCCCGATGCATTGATTCCATGGAGAGGCCAAACGCGCTGATCGATGCAAGGGCAAGAAGGGTTACCACCAAAGGCAGATAAACATTTTGTGTTGAAAAGGAGACTGACAATGAGGAGTTTGAACGGTTTCAGCGTCTTTATCGGGAATTCGCTCATCTTAATGCAGATGGCGGTAGGGAAAGGTTAATATATTCAAAAATCAACGTCAATTGCAGAAAAGTTCTGGATTTGTTTGGTCCCCCAACCGCCGGCAAACAAAGCGTTCAAAGGTGGGTTTAATCTTACCTGGAAAATCCTTTCCTTAAACATTTGATGAATTTGCTCGCCCGCATGTTCCGATTCTCGTAACCGGCTACTCTAAGGGGGTTGTGAGAACGGAAATTTTGTTAAATTATATATTTTTCACTACAGAGCTTATTATTTTTAGTTTCGTTACACTTCAACGATATTATTTTCCTCTTCTTCAGGTCGCGTTGTTATAAATCTTTTCAACGTCTACATTGTATAGATATGCCATCTGCTTCGAAGTGTATCTTCACAATCTCGTTCGGCACATAAGTGCCCAATGAAACGAAACACATCAACAAGTGCCACGCAAAACGTCGGGAGAGCAAGCCCTCAAGATGATCAAGGATGGCCAGATTAACCATCAACGTGTTGTCTGACGTTCTTGGGGATTATAATAATATCATTAAAAAAGTTTAACAATACGTTTGTTGTAATTCGTTCAAAAAAACGACGTTCGTCCCCTCCTTAACGCCTTTTCCTCCTCCAATAAATGTTCAGGTTTCGTTCATGAACGTTCTGTCAAGTCCTCGTTACCCTTACTCCCCCCTAATCTCAATTTCTGTCACTTCATCCCTCCCCCTAATCTCCTCAATAACGTCCCCCCCGTCCCCAGATTCAATATCCTCACTCCTCCTCTCCCTCCGACGACGACGATTCCATTCCCTCTTATTCCCAACATAATCCCCTCTACAAACAGGACATTTAACATTCTCCCCCGTCTTCAACCATTCAATAATACAACCTTCATGAAAAACATGACTGCAATTATTCAGAGAGCTTGATATAGTTACTTTGGAGTTGGGGGGGAAATCGCAGAGGCAGATTGGACAGGTTGAAGGGGAGGAGAAGGGGGGGAGGGAGGTTGTTAAGAGGATTTTAGGGTCGGTTGAGAAGAGGGACATTAGGAGGCGGGAGGAAAGGGGAAGAGCGGAAGAGCGGG